>JAWWEQ010044698.1:0-17056 GCA_035583055.1 Torymus tubicola | reverse complement strand
AGCTACTATGTAACTATTTTTCTCACTTATTCGTTTACTACGTTTTGGCAATTGAATACTCTTATTTCTAGTATTGTATATCTTGACCCATTAATGCCCACGTGGACATGAATGGACACTATGAGTCGTGGCTATTAAAAAAGGGATAAAATTAGTATATACGTTTCTATTACTGGCGTTATTTTGTACCTACGACCCCAAATAAAGTAAGTATATTAAGGGTGAAAATGAGGTTAATTTGAGAGAAACATTCCCTTAAGTTAATAACCTTATAAAAACTAAACCATTATATTTTTTTTTTAAATGAATGCGTCGCAAATATTACGTTAAAATATATTTTTCTCAGAATGCAAACAAATTGTTATTAATTTTAAGATAAAAAGGTGTTTCTCACATTCACCCTAGGTTCGCGCTTAATACGTGTCTCATTTCAGTTTTTAAGGTTGTACAGAAACAAATAATGCCCTAAGTAGAAGTTTTTACATAACCGCATTCTTCCGACGATGTATCACGTTACGAATTAAAAAGTATTGGGCGTATTACACATAAAGTAAGTTTTTATATTGCAAACAACTCCGGAAGTTACATCAGGAAACAGATGTATGCATCTCAACGAAAATTCTTATTTTATAAAACACACAACTCTGTTTAATGAATGAATGTTTGCATACCTGAGTTTTCATGAATCATACGCGTTTATGGCAATGTTTTTAACGTCGCCATTCATGATTGCGTTCCCTCGAGTCACGAATCAGATAGTAAAATTACGTTTAGATTGCATGCATATTTATAATTGATGTTATTAACAATTCAATCTATGCTAATAAATTTATCAATATGATTATCGTTTTCCGATAAATTTGAAAATGTTTAGTATTTTATTCGACAACAATAATAAACAAATTGTTTGGTATTTTTTTCCTAGCATGAATATAATATCCCTTTTCGGAGAATACATACACGCCAGATTATTTACAGTGTATATATTTGGAGACTTTTGAGGTCAGTGGATTTAAAGTTGTCCTAGAAAATGAAAACTTGAAATGACAGATTCAATATACCTCACGTCAAATAATATTTCCACTTAAGAAGTCGTGCCATCTGGGCCTGTCATTTCTGTTATTCCAATGTTTACCGTTTGACACAATTTAAATACATACTTTGAGATTTTATTTTGAAACCACATGTTTACCAGAAAATAACAATAATTAAGTATTAACTTCACTTTTGAAAGGTATATTTGAGTGTTGCACAAATATGTTTTTATGCAATGTATAATAAATTTTATTCAGAATTATTTTTTGCTATTTTTCTGAGTAAAAAGATATCAAGGATGCCAATTCAGCTAACAAAAACTGTCATGCATTATTCAAATTTCCAGCCTTCAACCAGAAACATAGTTGCACTAAACGCTACCAAGAAGCAATTTTCCAATGAACGTCTCAAACCCGCGAATCCGTCGAAAACTTAATATATTCTTACCACTCTAGCGCTCATAATCTTACCATTCAAGAGAAAGAGCACAAACTTTCAGACCTGGCGTACATATACACACGACACGAGGCACGCTAATCGAAACCGGTACAGTTCAGCCTCTCTTTCTCTCTCTCCCACACCCACGCGCGCGCGCAAACAACGGCGCGCGTTTAAGCAAAAAGAAATCCCTCGCGAATAATACAGTAGTAGTAGAAGAGAAACTAGGCACGGCGCGTGGGCGGGAACGTGATCGCGATGTCGACGACCTTGAGGATCGAATCTCATTTTCTCTCTCTCCCCGCTCGCTCGTTGTATAGTACCGTACCGCAACCGCATGAGTCAGCCTCGCGAATCGCTCGCTCGCGCTTCCAGGAAAGTTTTCCGGCACTTCGTTGCTGCTGCTGCTGCTCATTCACAACCGCTCGATCGGCATACATACATATACATATACACGCGTAAACATGTGTGCCATACGAGAGAGAGAGAGAGAGGCGAGCTTGGATTCTCGGAAGCCGAAGAGCGCGAGAGCGATAAGTCCGCACTCGCGAAGCTGATATGACTCACCCGCATGTGTGCACGTATATATATTTTCTTCTAGCTTGGCGAGTGTCTTTTTCTTCATTTTTTATAAACTTCTTCTTCTTATTCTTATTCCACCGTGCGCCTGCAGAGCCGCCGCGGTTGACGGGAATTATATATGCGATAATATGAGCGGGAGGGACGCGCGCGATGCACATTCCACGGTTCGGCATTGAGGCGCAAGCATGAGGCGATTATGATTCGAATTTATGCCTTTTTAAGTGCAGTAATGCATTTTGAATTTCGCGCGCGCGACGCGTCCGTTCTCTGCGTGAGCGCGGTGTGATGCGGTTTTATACGGCAGCGAAATAAATTTACTTCGGATAAGGGAAACGAGGTTTTTACCGGCAACACGGATTCCGGGAAAGGGGCACTCTTCCAATGAATATTTTTATATCCTGCGCGTGGCAATAACAATATGTGTAGTATGGTTCTTAGATGCGGTATACAATTAATAAGTGAAATGTATATTTTTTCTTGATAATCTATGTTTCATTTTTTCTTGTTTACGCAGTTGGCAACGATATTTCATTAAAAATATAATGACAACATCTTTTCTAAGGAAACCCGTGTCTTTCGATTTTCGTTTAAATTTTCAAGAAAATGGATATCAGATACAGAAGCAGTGTCGAGTTCTTCTTAAAGTTATCGTTTCGAATATATGCCCTCACGTTCGCGAACCGTTGCGCAATTTGTTTTCGAAGGTAACGCGCAATTTTCCTTTTCTTTGTGCGGAATGCAGGGCAAGGGGAAATCTTCGCATTCGATGGATATGTGGATAAGGCGCGCACGTGAAAACCTTCAAGTTATTGCCCATCTAAAAAAACTGACCTCGCTGCACTACAAATAGACACAGGCTACACATTCTTTTTACTCTTGCGGCGTCGGTATTTCAAAGGAAATTCGAAAAACATATATATCTTTTGAAGTGTTTGCTTTTCAGGTGATAATATATTTAGTTATAGATACCTAACCACTTTGTGTAAGATTTCGTTTCTAATATAATATTGAACTTGAAGCAGTAATTAATAAGAGCAAGTAATTAGTAGAGTACCGCTGCTTAAAATTTTCGTGAATCAGAAAAAATATTGTTTAACTTCACGTATAAAACTCTTATTCGTTTTTCACTTCATGTAAATATAATAAACACTATATCTTTCTTCTCACAAGTATTCGTCCTCATTATCACTGTCATCGTTCATTAATTTCTGCACCTAGCGACTATATACTACGTAAAACTTATTCAATTACGTATACGCAGCTCCTTACAACCAACGTGAAATTACATTCACTACTTTTCCATGTCACAACAACTGCAGCATCCACACCCAACTCGATCCATCAATCAGAAACAATTAGACCCAATAGACCTCCTTTAACAACCATTAAACCCTCTCCCTTTGCCCCACACACAGACTCATCATTACCCTCTGCGCCACTTGCCACCATTCATCCCACCCAGCGTCTCTCTTCTCGCTTGCACTTACTCTCTATAGTTTTAAAAAGAGACCAACGACCTGCCGCCACCAGTCCCATTCATAAATCCCCTCGACTTCGAAAACCGTTTATACCCGCTAAAAGGCCACTCCGGAAAACCCCGAGCGTGTGGAATGCTACACGCGCGCCGTAGTGTAGCATGAGTCATAGGTGCAGGTATATACAGGCGGCATGGGAGGTGCCGCCGTCGCCGTTGGGATCGAAAAAAGTGAGAAGGAGAAAGAGAGAAGAGAGCCAGAGACAGAGAAAGTGGAGAGGGACTTTGCACGTATATACCGGTGTAACCGTTGCGCGCGAGACGCGTTTGACGAGTGTCTCGAAAAGTATATAATCGTTGGAGAGATTATGTGTCTGAGAAGGTGGAGAGATTTGATGGGTTTCTTTTTGAGAAAGGTGTAACTGTATTGGAAAAACTTTTCGGAGGGAAGTGAAGAAGGTAATAAGTCGGTGACGTTACAATTTAGAGTTTTGTAATTAGAAATTATATACTGCAAATTGCAGGTTTGTTAAAAACTGATCTACTTTATTATCTTGATTAATTTTTTTTCCTCGTGAATGAGTTCCAATAACTTATAGCAATTCCAAGAGATATGAAATACGTAAGATTTCGTAAAAAAGATTGCTTGCTCTGCGCGTTTTAAAATAGATTTTTCCCGATAAACAAAGGTAATTAGGACACGCACGAGCTCGCAGGCCAAGTGCAATAATGATCATAATGTGGCAACAATTAACGTCATCGAAATAGTTGGTGCTTTTAGCATACAAAGGAATAAACGCTGAGTAAGTTACAATAAGAATTCTGACACTTTTGTTTTAATTGCTCTGCAATTACCATGACAATTGGCACGCGCACCCACCGCACCTATTTCTCGCTATTCTCTTGCGTTTGTCTTTTTGTATTGAAAATAGTATCGCCTATCTGCGCTCGCGACACAGTGATCGCTCTAACATTTCTCTAATAATGAGTCCGTAAATCGCGCGAAACCGTTCCGACAATTAGTTGCCATTAGAAATCAATCGACGGCTTTCAATGGCAATTCATTTGGCGCATTGTTATATTAGCGGCTGCAGTGCGTATAAATGTGACCTGATATGACGCAAAGAAACAAACAAACAATAGTACACACAACTGCGTGTATTTAATTTACCATACGCAGATGTCTTACAACATCTTACTTTATACCTTTGCAACCGAGATAATAATTTCGGCTTTAATCATAATCTATTACCGCTTCGGTTTTAAGAATCTCATTTCGAAACTCCATCATATTTGTGCAAACATTATACGAACTTTGATCGACTAGCTGCTATATATGACCAGAAATATCTCGACATAATTTGACGTAAAATCCCTGCAATTTGCACTCCGCGTGGCTATATCGAAATAATCTGATTTACAATCCGCTCGTTGCATCATATATATTCCGCACATTCCTTATATAATCGCAATCGTACCTCCGTTTAATTAAAGACCCAACCGATACACACACACAAACACACACACATTTCTCTGTTAAATTCACGTTTTCTCAACAACCTTCCACGACACAGCGATAACCATCCGCACCATACATCCAACCGAAATCTCAGCACCTTCGTCACGCGTGCAAAAAGAACCAAAGCCAATTCTCGGGGCTCTCGCATCTGTATTCCTCACCTGCTCCTCCCAATCGTGAGAAAGAAAGAAAGGAAGAAAGCCGGAGGAAGGAAGGAGGGCAATCGCCTATATATACAACCGCAGCCGCATTCCCGGGCAACCCTGCGGCATAGACAGTGTGTGTGAGTGACTCATCGGCGCGTCCCTCCCGCGCGGCACCTATGGCCTATACGCGCGCGTGTTGCCACCTGTTGCTCCTTCGTGTTTCTGGGTCGCGCCCACGGCTCGCTCGCTCGCTCGTGTGCGCCCGGGATTCCCTCTCATTCATGTCCTCTCGCTAAACGAGCTGTATATGTGGATCGATGCACGGTGTTGTGTAGAGAGGTATAGATGTATAAGTGGAGGGTGAGAGAGGGGCTAGAAGTTGGAGTTCGGTGTCGAGGAGGTGTGATCTTATAGTTTGCGATGTGGTTGAGTTGAGATAGTCTTGGCTTTAGCCATTTTTTAAATCCAGGTAGTAGTTTCACTATTTGCTGATTCTGAAAGAGGTTTTTCTGAAATTAACGATAATAAGTCAGTAACTTAAATACTTATGTATATCAAGTTGGCTATATGGAAAATGTGGTTTATTTATAAATTTTTGTTATGTACTGGTAACAATTAAATATCTTGATAAAGGTTTACTATTCGAATAGATGTCTTTTTTATCATTAGTACACAGTAGCAGTATATCTTCAAGCTAAAACTAGCTTTGTAAAATGTGAACTTTTTACAAAGAGGCGTTAACGACGATGATGCAATGAAATTCTCATTTGAAATCGACGGATCATGATGATAGCTCAAAATACGATTGCCATGCCATAAAATTGATATTGTGAGAGATTATCCTTTGTGTATATGATTTCGTTATTTAAACAGAATTCCACCACTCAATCGAGTATTGTTGGTTTAAATCTACACGTCATCGTGAACTTTGATCGACACCATATACTGAAGGATGTATAGTTTTTTTTTTTTAAACAGCAATATAAGACGTATTGAAATAATGCGTTATCTCAATTATTGATCGCATTGTCCAAAAAGGTATATGTTTGTTATAATATGTAAATTATTCATTTTAACAGTAGGAAATAGTTTATAATAGCTATTAAAAAAGTTTTTCAAGTCTATATCATCTAGCTTGCTCATATTAGACACTTGTATCGAAACAGAAAAAAATGTTCCTTATATTTTTACTTGAACACTGAAAACGTTAAAACCACCTTACTCTCCATTATTCTCACCCTATTCAACCTCGACAATACAAAAATTCTCGCAACCATCACCTTTACCAAAGTGCTTTTCAATCACGCGCGCATATAACAGCCACGGCATTCCTCCACCTAATTACAACCGCAAGCAATTCTCTGCTCCACGAGAAAAAAAGAATCCCTTAACCTCGATTACTTACCAGCTCTCAGCTCCTCCTCTGAATCCGCAGTACGCCTTGATCCCTCGCGCCGGATGTGGGGAATTCCTCGCGCGTGTGCATTCGATTACCCTCTTGCGCCGCGAGTGAAAGTGCGCACGGAATGCGCACCGTTCATTCACGCGCATACTGACTTCGTGGAAGAGCCGCGGGACCGGGACTTCCTCGTGTGCCTTCTAGGAAAGGGACGCCTGCAAGAGAGAGAAGGATGTAGTGTGTGGTACATTCCGCTTCTCCGAAGGTGGTTTTTTCTTTTTGACCCTTCTATGACTTATATCATATAGGCTCTGATAGCGATCTCTCGGTTGTGGGAGGTTAATGCGTACGATGCACGCTGATGTTTCTGGAGTAATTAGCAGGGAAGAGGATCGGCGGTTATAACAGCATTCAGGGGTTTGGCGACTAGATTATAGAGGAGGATGTGTGGAGGAGTTGCGGTTTTCGGTTGCATTGGTTAATTAAGAGGAAGTTGGAATTTTAATGCGGATAAGAGGTGTGAGACATTTTTAGAAGAGGTAGCTTGTGGTTGGTTTTGAAAATTATGTTGGAGATAATTTATTATTAATACTTGAGAGTTTTATTAAAAATTTATTTAATATCTTTAATGGTTCATTTTATAAAATAAACTAATAATATTTCTGAGGTTTTACCAATAATACTTGAAAATAAACGAGGTAGTAATAATTTTGATTTAAATTTGTATATTTGCACTGTACTTAACACCATATAATCCTAATTATCCGTCTGAGCCAGTTTTTTCAATTTCATACGAGACAAATATAGCGAGCTCTGCACTTGAGATAGCAGTTGAAGGCAGCTTGAAGTTTCAGGATGTTGCGTAACTCCTTGAGTAAGATGTTTTTAATTTATCTATTTAAGTCATTAGTAAAGCAAGCCTTAAAGCTGTAGTAATACTATTTAGGATTAAAGTAAATTAATGGGAATGGAAAGATATACATAAACTCAAGGTAAATTTATTTGCAACTAATGTTTTAGATTTAGGTATAGTTATTTCTCTCTGTATTGCAAAGAAAAGGAAATGAAGTAAAATATTTTATACATCTCTATAGTCTAAAATCAGTGTGATTTCAAACTCGATCGTGTTATAAACAAAAATTTACAAGAGTAAAAGTTTATACGGTACTTGCTCCATTCACTTATTGATGACTTATTCAAATTAACAATTCATATTGTAAAGATATTCGATTGCTATTTTTAGTTACCATATATCATCAGTGTTTATAGACGTAATTCATATACTTAAACTATTGTTCTGTATAAGCAAGGATTCGTTAGCACAGTATACGGATGAATATTAGCGTCAATCAAAACGACTTATTCACGATTGATTGAAAACAACACAGGATATCTCGCGATTAAATATTTTTTCTATCCAAACTAAATCGAACAAGCGTACTGCGTCATATACTTTATGTAAGACATATAAATTAATAAAGCAACAGCTGCACTATTAAACACCCATCATTTCTACGGAACACTTCATCCTCGCGATTTGTAAATTTAAAAATCGTCGCCGCTCTTTTCAACCATAAATAATGGATTAGAAAGTAAAACTACCTCTGGCGTACGCTCTTGGCGCTGGTGTCAACTTAGTTTTGTTCTCCTTCGCCCGCATAACTCATCCGCGACGATTAAAGCGAGTTATAGGGCGGTCCGCGCGCGCGCGCGCACGGATGATTCACTCTTTTTGCTAAGCAAAATGTGCACGCGACGGTTCTCGGGTGTCACGCGATAACACGCGATTTGTATTACCTACTACCTTGTGCCGTGCTCGTGGGCTTCTTATATACTCATAGTCAAATATTTTTCTTGCCGTCGTCGTCGTCTTAGCTGTTGGTAAAATAAGTGCCGAGTTGGCGGTTCCTCTCTCTCTCTCTTTCTTTATCACAGTGATGTTATTGGTAGCCCGAGTTAAATATTTCTGATGGTTTCGTGTTTTTTTTTCGCACAGGTAAGGTCGATGGATGTCAGTTGTGATTTCGGTAATGTAAACATTGAAACGTTGAGTACAATACAGTGATGATGGTGCGAAATAATGATCGGGGTTACGGTGAAATTGCAATTAAATTATACATAGGGATACCTATTTGAATTTTCTGGAGAAAAATCTATGTAAAAGTAGGAGATTGGGAATTAACTGCAGGAAAAATGTATTACTTTTTGGTCACGGATTTCAGAACAGAAATCTTTGGTTCGATAGAGTTTGCTATTTCAGTTTTATATTAAGAAAACATTAAAAAAAAACTTCTTTTAATCCGTACTTGATGATCGCAGACTATTTGTTAATTCAGAATTAAAAAATATTAATTTTTCAGTAAATTCTGAGAGTTTTTAATTAAGAAATGAAACTTTACCAAAATATGTATAAAATGTAGATGTAAATCTTAGCCATGTTTATTATTTTATTTTCTTGTTCTTTTGTCAAGTTTTGATAGTCTCTATGAGCTCAAAGTTCAGATTACTGGAAAGCAGCTTAATACGCGTCTACCTTTCACTTATGAAAATTCATTAAAGTAGTAGACCCATCTTTTTCTACAAATTCAAGTAGCTATATTTTACTAGTTTTCAATAAAACTATACATGAACATTCGATCATCATTAGTTCATCTTCTTATAAACTTTTACAACTGTTTGCACAATCTCGCACAAGTCTTTTTCTGATCTCTTGATGTTATGCTTTATGTACCCTAGACATTTTTACAATAGCTCAGCAAAACCGAGAATTATATTCTGAAAAGTAACTAGCATCGTTCATTATCGTCGGCGTTTATTTTCGATGACCGATTTGGCAATCTTAATAATAAAATTTGAAGCGGGATTTAGCAACATACCGTTTTTATTTTGTTATTGTAACGTTCAGTTTATATCTGATTTCCTCGAAAAAATGTCAAACAAAATTATGAATAATGTTTTATAATTCCTCATAAATGTATCCATGAACGTATATATATACAATATCACAATACAGTAGATACCTATGGTAAATAGGTAGACTTTCATAAATTTGAAAAGTATTAATATTTTTTAGTTCTGAAAAAAGGAAATAAAAGTCAGCTGGATGGATTATAGATTTATACGTCATTAGTTTTAAAAAATGTTCTAAATATCCTTTATAAACTTCATCGATGAAGATTCTCAAAGTATCATTTCAATTCTAATAAATTATAAATTTATTTTGCCATTTTTTGATTCCTTCATTTTTCAGAAGCCAACATCTTTTCGAAAAATAGCAGAGAATTAAACTTATCAATAACGATTTTTAAAATGTTCTTTTTCCTTTTAATACTACTTATAGTATTATACTAATAGTAGTATATATACTAAACTTCTAAATACTCTACAACGAAAAAATGGGTTATTTCTCAGACAGTTATTGCTCATTGCGTTGAATCCACAAAGTATCGCTGTTTGGCATACATTAAAATAAAAATTCAGAAGCAATAAAAAGTAATTCGCAACCGATATTAGTCCCTGGGTTTAATTAAAACATTATCTTATACTTTTAATACTCACCTCACGCAACGAGCCTCGTCTCGATCCATTCGTCCTATTCGGCTAATCTAATCTAAATAAGAAACCGATACCGTTATTGCGCAAACAAGCGGACACAATTCCTTCTATATAATTCCTTCAATCCAATGTTTTCAACGACACATGTGCCAATTATGAATCATCTTCCGTTTTTCTGGTCTACTATCATCCTCCACAGCGACACACACAAATCTCTCTCCTCTCGTTAATACCCACTACGTCACACCTCTTATCAAAACATTCCAATTGTCAGTGCGATAATAAGCTCACGTATACACGTGTGCGTATCTGCAGTCTCTCGAAAGGGCACTCGACTGTCGCGGTGTATTAGTAGCGTTTTCGTGCGTTACGTCACACGCGACGTGTGTTATTACGTTGCGACGTTTACACGTCACATGCGCGCAAGTCGAGTGTCACCTTCTTGACAATAGCCACAAGAGAGAGATTCGATTATATAGGAGAGAGGGAGAGAGCGAGAGGCTGTTCCTTTCGCCGCTGCGATTCAAGGCGAGGCTCGCGAGCTGCTGATAGTTTATCGGCACTTTGCGCTCGGAATACCTGAGATTCATGAATGGGGAATATGGTGTGCGTTTGCGTGTCGCATGCCACGTGGTGGATTGATCATATGGGAGGTCTGTAAAATTATTGGTGTGAGGGTCAAGTGGAGCTATAAGTTGTTATTCTAGTATCTAATTTTATTGATAATTATCTTTTAAATATTCATTAATTTAGGTACTATATACTCTCTAAAGTTGAATTAGTGAAAATTGCTCTACCATTTCAATTAGTGGAAAAAACTACTAATTTATTAGTAAATATTCACTATTTGATTATTATTTTTTTTAAACTACTAATCAAACTAGTAGAAAATACAAATTAAATTAGTCGTTTTAAAAAACTACTATAAATATGCAGTAATAAATTTTCACTTATTCAACTTTAGAGAGTACTGAGATTCGGAAAAGAGTCTTTAATTGTTCATTTGCATGTTTCATATATAAAAAAAACCCAAAATATACGTATATTTTTCATCATATTATCGGTGGATCGTAAAAAAGCGGATTCAAATTAATAAAATACGAATTGATAAAATAATAATTGCTTCAAAGAAATAATAAAACAAATGTTTCCATTTAATCCTGATTTATTTCTAAAATATTTACAAAGCCCAGACGACATTTTTGAAGAAAGCATTGTATATTTTGATAAATTCTACTTATAAATTAGTTTGAACAATGAAACCTGTCCTTGTTAAAAATTACTATTATCTGATGTGCTATCTACGAAACGAAAATATTTATTGCACACGTACATTGTCACGTGCTTAAAACAACATTGTTGGATCAAAATTGTTATCAAATTCCACAATCAAGCGATAATAATATAACTATACTCATTACATAAAATCAAAACGCAAGAGAGATTTGAAGAATGCGAAAAACATTCTATTCTTTTCCACGACTGAATCGACCTAAAAATACTCCCAATATTACACCTCGAAACAATACCTTGCCGCTTCAGATTCGCACGTAAATTTCATTTTCGCGAAAATCTCAGCCATTTTAGAATGCATTACACGGAGACGCGCGCACGTGGCAACTCAGGCAATTATCGCAATTATCACTCTCCCAGCTACAAAACACTCACTCGAAAACCGAACAATCGCACAAATATAACAGCTTTCCCATCACCTCCACTTATTCTTCACGGACACAATGCGTTTGTAATCTCGTCTCCCGATAACACCTTCGTCGCGAAAAAAGCGCGAGTCTCTCACGTACACCTCGATGAATGAATCGTCGTCGTCGATAACGACTTCCGGTCCGCGCATTTTTTTTCCGCTCGTGCTCTTCTCGATCGTTCGCTCGCGCCTCGATTTCCGAGAAGTGCCGAGCGCGCGGAATGATTCATCGCGCGACGCGCGACGGTATATATACATCTGTGACGACACACGACGACGGTGCTGCAGCGGCATCAGCGATGATAATAATTGAGCGTGTCGCGAGAGTTATTAGGCGCCCGCGAGAGCGCGATTGCGTAAGGGAATAATAACGAATACGGGGAACCGGAGTGACCGGTTGCACTCGCGCGCACGCTAATAAAGTGGAAGTCGGAAGTGTCCGCTGACGTAGGAGCTAGTGTGATTTGAGAGAACCTACGATTTCTTTTTCAAGAGTGAGAGAGAGAAAGAGATGGTTTTTAGGTGAAGATGATGATGTAGACGCTGTTTTGATTCTAGGTTGGCTTTAATATGGCGGAAGGAAGTGATTGGATGTTCGATTAATAGCTTATATAGTTTTGAACTTTTATATCTGTGATGTAAATAGTTTTATTTGCCATGTTTGTATGAGTTATTTTGCATTTAAAGATAAATATATTTGTTTTATTTCCTTGTTATATATCTTTAAATATAAATAAGATAAAATGTATTTTTAAAAATGTTTAAAAATATATTTTTACGGAAGCTGAAAGGTCAAATATAGAACAGTTTGATTATTGACGTATATGCGCTATTGATGAATAAATTGTACATGCAAATTAGAACTCGAATGAATCATGAATCATAATGAAAATTTTATTACTTAAAATACATTTTGTCATCGACCTTGTTCGCCATTCATAATCTCATAGTATTCTCGAACAAAGTAATTTCTAGCATTTGATTATCATTATTAAAACTGTAAAAGAACTGAATTAATATCTAAATTCTTTTCGCTTCATCTATACTAATTTACACAAATGTACTTTTATTTTCATTTTTCTAGAAGTTATCGGATATAGCGATTTGACATATAAAAAGTCAGTTTTACGGAACAATCGTATTTACTGGGTTTTGTAAAGATAAGATTGTAAAGTATTTATTAGGTAAGAAATATTGCTGGTATCAAAGTACAGTTCAAGAGACCGCATAATAAAATTGCAGGTACATTGCTGTCATGTCTTAACACTTCATGGTTTCGCCAAGATACATATACGATAAGTGATTAGTATTATTTATTAAATAATACCTCCAGAAAAGTAATATCGAACTTTTAATTAGTGGTTTTTAAAACCTACTTCATTTCATTCAAAATTTTATATCCCACATAAATGGTTCAAATATCCAGCTTCATACGTATACTTATTCTGACACGCAACCTTACCTACTTTGCATTTATTTTGCAAAATTATATGTTATCTACGCAACCAAGCATCTACATTTGACATATCTTCATCTCAACCCATATTTCAACCAAGAAAGACTAACCAGACGCAATCTTAAATCACGTCTCATCAGCTGTCACTTCGTCTCTCCAGCTCTCATCCATCCGTTCACCGAATATAATTGCGCTCGCGTACAGTCGCGCTGCCACTCGATAATTAGCGAGCGCTCGCGACGACGAGTCGCCTACACGCCTGTTATTTCTCTCACTCTCTTGCAAATCAGTCGCGACGTCACACGTTGCTGTGACGTAGCGGTCCGAATTATAATCTGTCTTTTACGGTATTCCACACGCGTCTCGGGGAACCGGTTCACGCGTTTTGTTTTTTTTTCTTAAAAATCGCGAAACCGCGCGTGCGCTTGTATTTTCGGATTCGCGGAACGGGTTGGTGGATTATATGGTCGGGTCCGAGGTTTAAATTTTGGACGGAGCGAAGGAGTTTTTCTGGCGTGCTGATGGTTTTTTTTTGTGAAAAAGGTTGATGTATGGAGTTGGGATGATGGTGCGCGAAGGGTAAAGGCGTATTATAATGTATATAAATTTTCGGTTGACAAAGTTTATTGTCTACTGTTATCTTGGTTAATCATTTTTATGCGCAATTTAAGGATAAGATTGAGGAGCGAAGTTTAAGAATGAATAAAGGAGAATGCAGTTTTTTTTAGTTCGTTCGCTGAAATTTAGTGATAAGGAAATTTAAAACTGAAAAGCGAGCAAAAAATATTTTAAGTAAAATATTATATTGATATTATTTAGATAAATTCTATAAAAAGTGTATATCTCTATGTAAATTATCCGCTGCAAAATAATTTGAAGCGATAAAAAGACGAAAAAATTTTATACATTAAAGGTTTGAGATTATAAATGGTCGATTTGATAATTGATTGTTCGAAATTATATTGATGCGATATCAATTTAACTCCTACGTAGTAAAAACATTTTGTATTTATCATGGCAGTAATTTTATTTGTGTAGCTATGAAAATTAATCTTGAGGAACCAAGGCATTCCAATTTTAATTTAATATCATCATATATTTGTATATAATATATTTTTTTATGAATAAAGTAATTCTAATAATATGTGTTATCAACCAAGAATTATTGTATTAACAAGATTTAATAATGGTTTTATGATGTTAAAACTGTTAATTTTTTACCAGTAGAAGATAAGTAATATAACTTTGAAATAATGTAATTTTTTGTAATCAATTATTTTTTTACAAATATTATTAAGTTTATTGTTAGTAACTCACTGTCATCGTAATAGATTAAAAATAAAAATTTTTATAGTTAGACAAGGGCAAAACATTACTAAAACTTTAGATTCAAGTAATTATATTGATATTTAATAAATAATAAATGTTGCACAATTTTTTTTTCTAATTGGCATTTTATATTTAAAATCGCGTTATCATAAATTTTTCATTTAAATGCTTTTGCGTAAGTCTACAATATTGTCCAATTCTTGAATCAAAACAAAAACAAAGCTATATATTTTTAACCCATTTAAAATCAATGCAATCCTGCAGCTCCACGTGTAATTTTCAGCTATACACAACACTTTTGTAACAAAGTTGGCACAGATTTCAAACAAAACTAAAAAAAAATTGTTTCCTGTACCTCTATGATAAATAACGATATATTCTTGATCATCCGTAAAATATAAGTTTCTTGTAAATTTGAACAAAAAAACTGGTGAATATTGTTTACTGGATCTCCGAGCGCACGTGTGTGTTATTGACGATATATTTTATGCGACTATAAAATCGCGTCGCGCGCGGCGTCTAAAAATTTTTAACCGAGGCGTGAGAAAAAATCAAAGAAAAAAGAATCAGCTAGCGAGAGCCGCACGTGTACGAAGAGCCATTCACAAGAGAAAGAAAGAAATCGCACTTTTCGGGATTAGTCATCGACAACACAGAGAGAAAGATAGACTTTGCTCTTCTCTTTGCGCTCCTACGCGTTGATATGATAAAAAAGTGTTTTAGTCATATACGCAAATTAGTTTGTTCTTAGTACTAATTATATATTTTTACATTATGAGTGATTCAGATATTATGTTAATGAGAAATTGTCGATAAATACTATTGCAATCAAATTCTTAAAAATTTTGAAAAGATTTTGTACAAAAAACGTAATTTCCTGATTTCTGCACGATGATCTTTTTCTATTTATAATTTTATGAGTCACTCTCCAGACTCAATAAATTACATAAGTGTAAATAGATCGGTTAGACATTGTTCCGATAAATCGAAGAAAATTAATCCCCTTTAGCGTGTCAAAGATTGAAAAACATCGATTAAAAGTGATTGATCGCTTCTCTAAAGATCAATCTGGAATTGAAAAGTGTATAAATTTAATTGTAAACAGTAGAAGATACCATAAATATTTTACATTAATATTAGAATAACACAAGTGCCTAATTGAATAATTATCTGAAGCTTGTCATATCACGAATATATTCTAATGCGAGAAGGCTAAATTCAGCGATGAAAAATCTTAATTCCTATAATTAAAGTATATAAAGTTGGTATATCTCCATATCAATAAAATCGCTTAGGCCTTTCTGCGAATGATCTTGGTCTCATGATCGGTATTGATATCTCTATCTAACCATTTTTTTTAAATCGTTTATCAGAAATGGAACCTTAAGGATTCTTTATTTGTTTGCAGATTGTGACGTTGCGATAGAAAAACGAAATTTCCAATGACGTATTTTTTTCCGTGTTGGTAGGAAGACAAACAATTCCCAATTATTTTTGCCATCTTATCAAATAACGTACGATTCCGATATGCTAACATTCACGATAACTAAAATAGAAATTTTAAAGAGGGCATCTGATAATGGTGGCATAAAAAATGGTATAAATAGAATATTAAGTGTTTCATATCTCTCAGGTGTTAAACATGCTCCAATGAGTTTCAAAGGAAAACTGCGTAAAATATAGAATAAAGTGGCCAAATGATAAAAAGATAATGTGTGATACTAATTGCATTTATTTATAATTATCAACAATCATTTTTTTGCTCATGAGATGTGAATAAACCTTTATTATGTAGCTTAACTGTTATAGCAGGAACGTACCTATATAACCATACAAAAAGGAAATAATACTTTTATATATAATGTTACGGATGGAATAAAAATCAGTAGTATATATAAAAATCAGTGATCATGTTTAGATTTTGCATCTTTATCTGTATTCAATCTTTTTTAACCCTATTGAAAACACAAACCTTCCAAATAAAAATCTATAATATTTCTACCAACCAGTATAACAAACTTTTTTAATAATTTAAAAAAAATATATCCTATTTCTGAATATTGTTAAAAATATGTCATCGTTTACTATTTTCCATATTTTGACTTGTAATGATTACCGGAAACTGATTTGGCATATACTCTCATATAATATAGTAACGGTTACAAAACGGTTTCCTAAAGGTGTAATAAAATTTCCGTTAAGGATACAAATTTTTCCGATTAAATGTATACCGTAGTCTGTATTAAACCAAACTACCTACTATATCAAACACTTAAGCCTATCTATTCTCCTCAGAACAACAGCCTTCGAATTGCAACGCTCAATTATAGCAGCTACAATTGGCCTATACAGGGTGTCCCATTTTAATTTACCACCCCCTAAAACTGGTTAATAATTTGCTCTGAGAAAAAAATGTTTCAA
>JAWWEQ010044687.1:0-17057 GCA_035583055.1 Torymus tubicola | reverse complement strand
TATATATATGTAAAGAGGCGTGTTGAGAATAGTATACATGTATATTGTAAAGACGGATAGTATATTAATATGTGTGAGCGCGCAAGTATGAGTGTGAACGCACACATGTAAGTCTCTCCCCCTTAGTGTATGGCTCTCTCTCTCTCTCGCTCTCGCAAGGATGCGCCATAGTTTTAAGTTAGTAAAGTCTCTTTTATTATTTAATATTAAAGTCTCTCCATTCATTTAGCATACTTCAACAAAAATAATAGTTTTAGAGTACCCAAAGCTTTGACATTTTATACACTGTGATAGTTCTCTTTTATATGAGGTGGTTTAAATTTAACGATCGTGTTTAGTTCATCAGTTTCATAAATATCTTTGTTATTGCCGCGCGTTTGAATTCTAATTCTTCGATTGCTATTTTCAACTCGTATAGCTTTACAGATGGATAAATATTTCGTAGTACAGTTCTATAACTTTGTCTTGTTTTCGTTGATACGTAAAATATTCCACTATTGTCATAAATTTTTCAGATATTCTAGGCATTATCTTGATTTCATTATTGGAAAGTACTTTCAGCGTATAGTTCTTTTCAGCTATTTTATCCAGAAGAGATTTTAACGGTACAATATTCTCTACGCCGTTAACAAATATTGGAGATGATTTTGTATTACTCATTTTGTTAACAGATTTAGTACAATTCTTTACTTTTAATTTTTTTGTCTTCAGCTACTTTTTGCTCTTGCAGGGCATAAAATGTATTATGAGTTTCTATTGGCTTATTTAGCCAATCGTCCTTGATATATGCTTGCCTTTTTTTACATTCGCCGTTATTGTGACGTCCAGATGAACGTCACTGCTATATTTACCACATTAGTGTTTTCTAGCCTGGAGAGCTAGGAATGGCAAAGTCGACGCGAATGTTTTATAGTTAAAATGTTTGGAAATTATATTTTTCGACAAACTACGAGTTGCTTGCCTCTGTATTTCATACAGAGTGAACCCATGTAGTTGTCGGGAATTGGGATATTTGAGTGAAGGTTCAAAAATAAGGAAAGAAAAGAAAGATATGTAAATAAAATAGATGCTTACGTTTTATTATATAGTGTGTGTGTGTGGTGCCCGGAACTGCTGGTCAACTCAGATGGTAGCGAGGGACTGACTAACGGCGGACAGATGAGGGAAAAGCTTTCCCTCGTTAGACGCAGTTCGGGGGTGTAATGTGTTGGAGACATTTGAGTGGCCAAGACGGCGTAGGCGTTAAAATAAGGGTGGGCCTAAGGCCCATAGACGCAACTAATTGGTTAGGCTGGTGACGCAAACCTCCCCTAATTATAATTATGGTTTCTGTCCTTTCACAGAGATGACACTAGTTGTATCATTTCTACACTTAGAATTGTTAAACATTTGGTTTTATATTATGAGAAATTATTAAAAAACCTATGTGTGTTCGATGAGAATGTATAAATGTATGTTATATGTATTAATTGCTATAGTTCTATAGTGTTTAAAACATATAATTATAGCTAGGAAATATATTCTAGAGTTTTGTATATAAATGTTATCTTAATTAATTAAATAAAACTAAACGTGTACGCATATAATGAATTTACATACAAGAATTTGAACTATTATTAAAAATTAATTACTAAATAACAGTCTTCGTATATTACACGTATTTATAAATGTTGTCTTAATGAACTAGTAAACTAAACGTTTGCGCATATAATGGATTTATATTTAATAATTAATAGTATTCGCAACTTATAATTTAATGCATACAATAGGGTTAAAATTCGATTAAAACGGTTGAAAACAGCGAACAATTGATAAGAGTTAATTAAAAGTTATATTATAACGCATGTGTAAGAACGTAGTTAACACGTGTGTGTTAGAAAATTTTGAAATATATATAAGTATTTTCGTTTGATTGCTTGACTTTGAGTTGTCTGAATTAAACAAAATTTATATTGGCTTTGTGCACGTTCCCTTGCTCCCTCTCCTACCTTCGTGTGTGTGTGTGCGCGTGGAAGGACGTGGAGTGGACCGAAAGGGCCGCACAAATGAAAGGCAAGAATTGTCGCCTGCGGCGAAGAACTATTATGCTTTATTTACGTCTTATAACTAACTATTTACACTGTGCATTGCGCGCACAGAAAGAGCTTCTTGAAGAGCAGTTAGCACACCCAGGTGCGTCACAGCTGTGGGTGTGAGAGAGCGGGTGCGATCGGAGCTAGAGACGTGTGTCTTGAAGCGCGGCTGCCGGAAGAGAGAGCGAGAGCCTCGTGGCCGAAAGCAGGCTCGGCGTCGGCACGCGGGATGAGGCGCTGCTTGCGCGGTTGCCGCGCGCTCTGCAGTGGTGGCGCTGGGCTCCGCGGCGGTGGCGCGGGGACCACAGCTACTCCCCCCCTAGTGCCTGACTGAGAAGAAGGGCACGGAGATGCTGAGGGTTGCTGGGTGCTTTGATGTTGACTTTCTGGTGTGGCGGCTGGGTGCTGAGGTATCTGAAACGAGATAGATGGTTGCGCGTGGTGACGTGGTGGTTGGTAGGGGCTTCAGAGCCCTGAAATGGCTCCGCAGCTGCTCCACGAAGCTGCAAGGGTTCGCCGGTGCATCGTTGGTCGTGAAAAAATCAGCAGGGAGGCGCAGAGTGGTGCCGAGGAGAAGCTCTGCCGGGGAAGCCTTCAGGTCCTCTTTGTAGGCCGTTCTGAGGCCTATCAGTACGGTGGACAGCAGCTTGGGTCAGGGGATGTGCGGTTTGCGCATGAGCGCGGCCTTGAGGGTCCTGTGCCAACGCTCAAGCATACCGTTACTCTGCGGGTGGTATGACGTGGTGCGGATTTTGGAAGCTCCTATAATGCGGGCGAGCGAGCTAAAGAGTGCTGATTCAAACTGCGGTCCCGGGTCGGTGGTGATTGTCAGTGGTGTCCCGAAGAGTGCGATCCAGTCCCTGAAGAGCTCCTCGGAGATAAAGTCTGCTGTTGTTGATTTTAGTGGGATTACCTGCGGCCAGCGCGAGAAGCGGTCAATGATGGTGAGGCAATACCTGTACTCATTGGTGCATGGCAAGATGATGATGTCCATGTGAATGTGGTTGAAGTGTTGATCAGGAACTTCGATGTTGGTTGGTGGTACCCTGGCGTGGCGGTGAATCTTTGCGCGCTGACAGGGGATGCAGTTGCGTGCCCATTTGAGCGCGACTTTGCGAAGGCCTGGCCAAACAAACTTTTCTCGCAGCAAGCGGGAGGTGGCTCGCCCGCTTGGGTGCGCTGGGCCGTGCACCACGTCGAAGGCGACACGGCGTAGAGATGCTGGTAGGTACGGGCGTACGTGTCCCGTGCTGATTTCGCAGAGTACTCTGTGTCCTTCAATTACCAGGGGCTGAAGCTGTAGCGACGAGTTGGCGAGTTCTTGATCCTAGTCCAGGTCTTCTTGTTGCTTGTCGCGGATGGTCTCTGGAGTGAACTTTGATGGCATGTCGATGGCGTCGACGCGTGAGAGAGCGTCTGCAACGACATTGTCTTCACCGCTGAAATGTCGTAGGGTGACGCAAAACTGGCTGATGAAGTCCAGTTGCCTGAGCTGACGAGGAGACGCTTTTTCAGAGCGCTGTTCCAGCGCCTTGACCAGAGGCTTGTAGTCAGTTAAAATGGTGAATTCACGATCTTCCAGGAGATGCTCGAAGTGTTTGATGCCGTCAGTGATGGCGAGCAGCTCGCGGTCGTAGGTGCTGTAGTATCTCTCGGTGGGGGGATGAGCTTCCTCGCGATAAGGCCTAGCGGACGCCAGGTGTCGTCTGAGCGATGATCCAGCCCGGCGCCTAGGCGAATTGAGGAAACGTTCGTCATGAGCCTTAGGGGTGCGCCTGCTACGAGAATGGTAGGCCTGACAGCCCTAACGATGCCGTTCTTGCAGGTGTCAAAGGCTGCGATGAGGTCCTTGGTCCAGTTGATGGGGCGTTTGTCCTTTTTTTTGGTTGAAGCCAGGGGCGCGTCATCAAGGGGCTCCAGGAGCTCAGCTGCTCGTGGGATTGAGGCTCTGTAGAAGCTGAAAACGCCTCTGAATCGCCGTAGCCCTTCGTACATCTCTGGACGTGGATATTCTGTAATAGCTGTGATGCGGTCGTCCGGAGGCCTGAAGCCGTCGACGACTATCTGAAAGCCAAGGTAGGTCAGGCTGGTGGCGGCGATGACGCACTTCTCGGAGTTGAGAGAGAGCTTGCCGCGCTCGATTATCTGCAGTGTCGCCTGCAGATGCTGAAGATGCTCGTCCAGACTGGGCGAGGCGATGAGAAGGTCGTCAAGGTAGACTTTGACGAAAGGCAGATCCTTGAAGGGCGAGTCCACGTGGCGTTGGAACGTCTGCGTCGCGTCGCGCAGACCAAGTGGCATGCCAAGGAATTCAAACAGGCCGAACGGGGTCGTGACGGCCGTTTTCTCGACGACCTCTGGTGCAACAGGGATTTGAAAATAGGCCCTGTTTAAGTCAAGTTTGGAGAAATACCTGCTGCCGTGTAAGCTGAGCAGCAAGTCTTCGATTCTTGGGATGGGGTAGCGGTCTGGCACGGTGATGGCGTTGAGGCTTCAGTAGTCGCCAGAGATCCTCCAGCCTGCTTTTCTTCCGATCATGTGCAGCCGGCTGGCCCATTGGCAGCTTGAAGGGCGTATGGTGCCATGCAGTAGGAGGAGATCAAAATGCTGCTTCGCCACCGTGAGTTTGTCGCCAAGGAGGTGGCGTGGCCTGGCGAAGACAGGTGGTCCCGTAGTCACGATTTGGTGATGAACTTGCGCTGTGGGGCCCGTACCGGGCCTGACAGTGGGCGAGAAGAGAGCGCTGAAGTCTATGATCAGCTTCTGGATGCGCACGTGAATGCCGTAGAGGTCGGTGGCGCACGTGGTGCCCTCAACGGAGAGCGACGTTTGCACATCGGTGAGACATTGGTTCCTGAGGTCGATGATGAGGCTGTAGTGCGCCAGAACGTCTGCGCCGATGATGGCGCACTTGACGTCAGCCAGGATGAGCGGCCAGGCGAAGACTCGACGCAAGCCGAACTTGAGTGACAGAGCGCGTCGACCATCGGATGAGTATGCCGTTCGCTGCCGCCAGTTTGAATTCGCCCAAGGAGGCGCTTGAACCTGCAAATTTGTAAGGGATGAGTGACACATGTTGAGTCAGAGTCAATTAAGAATTTGATGCCAGTGGTTCGGTCCGTGACGTGAAGACGTCTTTCTGGCATACTTGAAGGGTTTGCAGAGGGGCTGTGGTCTGCTGCCAGTACAGAGGACAGCCTTAGTGGTTTCCCTGCTGCTGAGAAACTTGATTGCCATTGAAGGTGCAGAGTGGGTCGCACTGACGAGCTTTTGCACCAAAGCGATGGTGGTACCAACAGACTGAGCCTGTTGAGCCGCCTTGCGATGCTGACCTTGACCTTGCCCTTGCCCTGTTGTTGCTGAGCGACCTTGATCTGTCTCTGAAATTGCCCTGATTGGCAAGGCTGGCTATAATGTCCTTGGAAATGCTGATCAGCAGGGCGAGAGGAATCTGGTGCCTTCCTGGTCTTCCTGGCAGTGAGTGGCAGATTCCTGGCGAAGGTGACATGGAGTCAGATGGGCTGCATGTTGAGCCAGTGCTGTTGACGCTGTAAGGCTGGAGAGCGATTGGTGTTTCCATCAGTTGGTCGGCTGCAGCGATGACCTCCTCCAAGGTGTTGCTCTTGAAAATCATCAGAAGTTCTGGACATAGAGTGGCAGCAGAGACAACCAGCGAAGGCGTAAGACTTGCTCCGGGACCTTGTTGGCTGCTAGTTCCGTCATGCGCAATTGTGACGGCTTCTGGTCACCGACCTGGATCTCGTGAATCAGCGAGTCTATCGAGAATAGTTAATTTTAATGTTTCGTATTTGTTGCCGTCGGCTGGTGGGGTCCTGGTGATGTCAGCGACGGCGGTGAGGGTGTTCGGGTCCAAAGCCGTAATGACAATGTGGAATTTGAGGTTATCCGAGGCCACTCTGTGCAGGTGAAAGAGCGACTCGAGCTGGTCGAACCAGAGTCTGGGTTTGTGTCCCCAGAAGGATACTGGTCTGCACGCTGCTGCTGCTGCGATATTTTAAGCGCCGTCCATCGCCATGTGGCCGTTGAGAGCACCGGTGTTTGCATTTTCACCAACCTGGTTAGCCGGGGGAGCGCTCTGCTCCATCTGCTACAGGGGTTGCTGCTGCTGTTGCTGCGTTTGCTGATGCTCGAGCGGTGCTGCTGAGAATTGATGCTCCAGGGTTGCTGGTTGCCGGTGCCGCTGAGCCCAGGGTCCTGCCTGGCGGAGTCCGTCTTGGTGGTGAGCGCGCCGTCGTAAAGCGTGGTCAAAGCCCGATTTGCGGCGTCCTCTTCCTCCGACTCACTCGGTTCTATCTCTGTGCGACATTTGTGACGTCGCGGTGCTATCGGTGTCGAGGTGTGCTCGCCGTGTTGCTCCGTGGACATGCCCGGAAGAATGCGCGGGAACAGCGGTTTGCGCGGCTATTGTCTGCGCGATACGACAGCCATTTTGAAAATGTAGCTTTAGCCAGTGAGAAATTATATTATTGTTCATTACGGTAATTCATTAAAAACGAAAAATGGCCAATGTGGTCAAATATACCAAAGTTAAGAAAGATATCTCTTAAACATTATTGCCAACCGACAATATTGAAGACGGAAACCAGATCTAAAACCTGATCTACGGCAAAAGAAATAATAGCAGTCCTGAAAGTATAATGTAACGTCCGACGGTAGCGTCGATCCTAATATCGACTGTCCCACGTTGTATCTTAATCGTCGGTTTTTCCAAATTTCGAACAGTGCAGCAACATGTTAAATTTGAAAACTAACAGAGCGTTTTATCATTATTGGTTTCCATCCTTTAAAATAGAAGAGGATAGATAAAAACCAAAATAACGAAGTTCTGTTACAAAAAAAGAGAGCGTTTAGTCCAGGTTATTAGAGTGGATTCATCAGTCATACTCAGAGAACCGTCATTTGTTTAACCCGCCGTCAGATAGTAGTTCCATAATCTTGTAGTAGAAATTCACTTTCTACAACATATAGGTTCGTTAAACCACCCGGCGAGTTGGCGTCGAATGAAAATTCCACAGCTTCACTAATGAGACCACTATGGTAACCTCGACGAACCAATAGAACATTCTCTTAGTTTCAAATTCAATAGTTTAGCAGCTGGATTGTTCATATCATTTATATATAGTATTTATATATCGCTGCTTTTAGTATCATTTCATCTATTTAAGCTGTTGCATCTATTTTACAATTTAATTCCACGTGTTTCCGGCTGAAAGATACGATCAGCTCATCATCTGGACGTATTACTAATTGTAAGATATTCTTTATGTACTTTGATAGTAAATATTTTTACATGATATATTCATTAGTAATGAGCACTTTGGTTTTTATGGTACTCAAAAATCTTATCATCACTGTTTGTTCACTTCAAATCCTCGAAGCCATTTTCTATATAATTTATGATTTTTTTTAACACAATAAATTAATAAAATATGTTGACAAATACATTTACATTATGATTAATTTTAGATAATTATGTTAACCTCCTAAAAAAATACCGCCGTACTAAATATGCGTTTTCTATAAAAATTTAAAGGTGCTAGATCCCCTTTAAGAATAATCTTTAATTGATTAATATTGTGGAACCAGAATACGTCTAAGTGGTAGTAATAAGAGCTAATTTATAATTTTATTTGTACAATTTAATTAAAAATGGTTATTTTTCAGGTATCTTAAAGCTTTAAACATGGCTGAAGATTTAGATGTCGAAGCAATGTTAGAAGCACCATATAAAAAAGAGGTAAGAATTTTCTCATTTCTTACATATAAAAAAATATTAAATGTGCAAATCACAATATAACAATTTTATTTATTAATACTGGATGTTATTCATTACTTGATAGAGAAATACAAATATTTTTATTTTCACATGTATTTTTATTATTTTATAATTTGCATACTCTTCTCGATATCAAAAGTGAAGAATAGTCTAAAGATGTTCTATCCTAACTCCTGTAATAAAATTTTCATATTATAATGTTCCACCCTTCTCTCCTCATGATATACTCGGGAATTTGACCAGGAATCGTGAATAAGGGTACTTGGTAAAAAGGTGTTAGATGGATGTGAGTGTAACTTACGTAGATGATTTAATGTAAAAATAGATATTTATTAACGCTTAATTATTACAAACTACAACAATTGTTATGCCTAATAGAAGTATCTCCCACGTCACACTGCGGCCGTCTGCAACACAAAAATTGAGAAAACGTGCTTAGTTTTCTAGTATGCGCCTTAGTATCTGGTAGAGGTAGCCAATGTTAGAGTTACACACTGAAGCAGATTGCATGGCTCTGATTCCCGTCATTATTCGGCGCCGCTCCTGGAAATCGAAATCTAATACCGGTGTGCAAGAGTCAGGCAGTACGGTGCTCTATAGATGCAGCTCGGGAGGTAATGCACCGTGTATTCAAATAAAGCCAACGAACGTGTACTTAGATAGACTAGAAATTCCTGATTTCCTGGTAAGTTTTCGCCTCGGCCGCCAAATATTACCAGAATATTGTCTATGTCTTGATGTGGCTTACGTTTGCCTGATGAAACCCACATCGCTAAAAACTAGTGGCTCGAACCTATAGAAGTTTATTTAAATTTTTGCTTGTATCTTTCGGAATTTTCCAAATATGTTACTCAAAATTTCTTTAGAAGTTTAGAATAATTTATAGAATCGAAAAATCAAATAAAAAATTACTGATTTTTTCAAATTTTTAGGTGTAAAACTACCTTAAGCGTAATTACCTGTACCCTCTTCCACGCACTCGGAAAGATTCCTTGAGCAAAAGAGTTATTAAAGATCTTAACAAATACTTCACGAATCACTAATAAAGACTTGACAATCACCCCTTGCGGAATCTCATCCGATCCCTTCTCTGCAAGGAAAAGTGTAAAATTGTTAAAATAAGATCGCTTAGTTTCTAATTTCACTCTGAAATTTCACTCTGTGAAATTAGAAGCCTTTTTCGCTAAGAGGCAGAATAAAATCCATTACATTTTTTTAAGGAGAAGCTTTGGAGATTGCAGCAAAATGTGCATTCAATTGTGACCAGTCTCCAGTTAAGCAGTCCATCATTTTCATCTCCCATCATTAAGTCAATCCATATGTGTGATCTCGCGGTTCTGTGGTGTAGTCAACCAAGTGGTCCTATTTGTAATGATAGTTATTTAAAAAGGTTTTTAATTGTACTAGATGTTGGGCGCGCTACGTGCGTCTTCAATATTTTGCAATGTACCAAATTTTATTTTTAATTGTCTGGAGCCTACAAAAATCACTTGTATTTACTAGAACTTAAATTAACATGAAATGTGAAAAAATATTATGAGCAATAGAAAGCAATGGAAATCGGGTTGGTAATGTTATTTCAAATTATTTGCAAGGTAAATGTGTAGTACACATTGAATTAACGTGAAAAATACACTTATTAACATGAATTTTTGACGAAGTGCCGCAATTGCTTTATTTCACCAGTACACTGATGGATGCCGGTTATTATGACCCTTACGGGACATCGTCGCGTCACAAGTATTGGTGACACGTTTCATGACCTCTTCTACTTCTTTCGATGCTTTCTGGGTACCAGTGGGTTCCTTCTTGAAAGCTGCTCTAAAGAGCTCGTTGTCATATGCGCTGATCCTCCGTCCCAGTACTTCTGTTCTGACGTCACTTTTGTTTCCCAGTTCGTTGAGACTTCCTAGGAGATCAGCCGGTGGTCGCTGAGGTGTCAAATATCCATTGCGAATTGTCAGGCTCTTGTATGTACAAGATCCGGCTTCACTCAAGTCACAGTCTTGAACAGCAGATCTTGTGCTGCCTTGCAGAGATTAAGGTTTTGCTGTAATATCTTCATCTTTTTCTTCCATTTCTTGGTCTTAGCATTTCCTCCATAACAACCGAAAACATGGAGTTGCCTGCTACATGGTCACAACTACCTTGTTTCCCTTTCTCGACGCCTAAGACATACTTAGCCTCGTTCTTTCTCTACGCGACTTTGAACCCTCGGCACTGTACTCAATGCAGAGCTACGATTAGTAAATATGGCTTCTGCATTGTCTTGCGACGTGCCCCATATGCCAGCATTTGTAGTACTTAAAAGCCTGCAAACTTCTCGGATAGAGCAGTTTACAAGACCAACACAGATCTTCCCATGATTATCAAGGGCTTTCTGTGACACATTTACTGCAAGACTAAAATTTGCGATCTGTGTCTGTTCATATGCTCTTCTCAGGGACTTGGTAGATTTGATTGCTACTGTGGAGTGGGTATCGAAAATTAGAAAATTTATTTGTAGAAAGGTAATTTATTAGAAAGATTTTAACCGAAAGCTTGTTCTTCTGACAAGAAAGAAAATCATAATTCACAATGACGAAAATTTATTAATACGAAAATAATTGAACGAAGGGTATACCGATCGAGAGCTCAAACTTCTGAAAATTTTTAATTAGAATTTAGTTCACAGGGAGTAAAGTAATATTAACGTGTAATTCGAAAGTAAAATTTTCTAAAGTTTGGTATTCGTTTTTTAATTTTTCGACATAGTGATCTCTCTGATTAAATCTATTTCTAATGTATTAATTTTCTAACCTCTACAGCTTCATATAATTGATATTCTATATAAAAATTTATGACATTATGAGCTTTCTGCAAAAAAATTTTTTATTTATCGATACCCACCCCTGCTGTGTAGTTCTCGCCTGCCGCGTTTTGTAACGCCGCTTTTACCTAATTCTTCGTGATTGTCTCCTCAAGGTCTCTAATATCGAGTTCAACCTCCTGTGTCTTACTGATGTCATCGGCCTCTTCTTTCAGTGTCTCTATCGACTTTGTAGGATTATCATTTTATCCTCGATCTTCCTGTTTAGGACTATTAGCAGTTTGTCTGAGGACGTCCTTCTTATCTTCTTAATGGTCTCCTCTGCTTCGTTCTCAGAAAGGTCGCTTTTGACTTTTTCAAAAATATCAGCGAAGGGCTACTCGGCTTTGGCACATATGAGCAGCGAGTTCAACCCCGGCCGAGGCTTCTGTCGTTTATCGAATCTTTTCTTTTTACTGCCTTCTTGCGACGCCTTGGCTCAGTGCTTCAGCTTCGATTTTCTCTTTGTGTTGATCTCTTTCACCCCCGAACGAGGACGCATCTAGCCATCCCTGGAGTCGATGGATCCTGCTAAAGCTGACTCTGAGCTTGTTGGCGATGCTGTGAGTCTCCTTGCTTACATTCCTTCTCCCTTCCAGGTGTTTCAGGAGCTCGACAATCAGTGCCGCTGCCACAGTTTCCTCGTAGCTTCTCTTCTGCTTGCAGCTTCTTCGCTTGTCTTTTGAGATGCAGTAAGGGCCAAACTATCCACTTTTTCCGGTTTGGGTCCACCCGAGTATTTTATTTTCCCGGTGCCTTCCATATCTGGCGAGCTTTTCCCTATCCGCCATCTGGGGAGGTGCCTGATGCGAGACTAGCAATTCGACGTATGCGTGTGTGTGTTTGTTTTTTTTTTGTCGGCGGAGGACGGGAAATCTTCGAAGGACGTTGTGCCGGATTCCCCTCAGCATGGAATAGCCGAGGAACCTACCGACTAAAACCCCTCCTCCCCTTTGGCTGCGATCATTTTCCACCGCGGAACTACCGTTAGGTATTACTTCACGGGGGACGCATTAGCTGGTTAGCTCTTCCTTCTTGATGTCATTCGCATCATGTTCTTACCGCATCAGATCGTCTTCTTCTTTCGGCATCATCCGGTCATCCTCTGGACAGTCTCGACCTCGATACCTACGTTCCTCTGCATCGGGTGAGGAAGTCTGGGCACAACCCAATGTCTTTTACTAGTCTGCCAGGGTAGGGGAGTACTTTTTAGAATGCTGGTGCCTTGTTATCCTATGGATAGTCTCAACTCCAGAGCCTACGTTCCTCCGCATCGGATGAGGGAGATTGAGCTCAAACTAAACACCTACGTTCGTCTGCATCAGTGTAGGGAGCTTGCTGTTCCATAGCCTGGCGCCCCGCACTTCTTGCGTGTTGTTCGTTCCTCTTCTTCTCTTCTTTTCGCAGCTCTTCAATGACTTCCTTGGCGAAGTCTGTTGAGGCATGCCATGCCGCTTTTGATACAAGCATCTGTTGTACTAGATTCTCTGGCGTTGTCGCCTCGCCCAGTGCGCTTTCAAGTTTTCGTCGTTGCAATTCAAATCTAGGGCATGCGACGAACACACGCCTTGCGTCCTCCTGTATCCCACGACATGTTGGACATTCTGGTGAGTCCTCGTGTTTATACTTGTATAATTATTTTCGGAAGCGACCATGACCAGTTAGCATCTGCGTCAGGTAGTAGCAGGGATCTCCATGTTGCCGGTTGACCCATTTCGCTATATGTGGAATAAGCTGATAAGTCCATCTGCCCCTTTTGGAGTTGTCCCATTGTGCCTGCCAACGTTGTAGGCTTTTTTGCCTTTCTCTTTTCCTGCAGTCATCTGCATCTGGCTGCTTTTGGCTTCAGTGTTGATATATGTTCCCCTGTTCTTCGGCCAGGATCTCAATTGGTATTATTCCAGAGACTACGTGCGCAGCATCTCTGGAAACCATCCTGAATCCACTGGCGACTCTTAGCACCATTTGCCGGCCTACTGGGTATATCCGTCTTTGGCACTCCTTTAGTTTTAGCGTCCTTTCCCATATAGCAATACCATACGTCAGTATAGACGTAGCTATTGACGCTAGGAGAGATCGGCGTCTCGGTTTAGATCCAACTGTATTTGGCATAAAGCGGGATAGGGCTCCAACGACTGCTGATGCTTTACTGCTGGCATGTTCAACTTGATGTTTGAAGTTGAGGCGCACATCTATCATTGCACCGAGGTAGCGTATAGATGGTTGCGATTTGATTTCGCAGTCACCAACTTAAAACTTAGTTGTTTCACGTTTTTTTTTCTGCTGGTTATAAGCACAGCCTCGCTCTTGTGCTTTGCCATCCTCAGTCCAGATCCATCCATCCACTCTGCATATTTGCTGCATGTCACATTGAACAGATTCTTTATATCCGCTAGGTGCTTGCTCACGATTACGAGGGCGACATCGTCTGCAAATGCTACAGGCGTTATTATTCTTGGGATCCTCAGTTTGAGTAGGCCATTGGACATGATGATCCATAGAAGTGGTCCCAGTACCGAGCCTTGTGGCACTCCTCCACTAACTTTGTATTCCTTGAGTCCATCATCTGTATCATACTGCAGGATTCTGTCCTTGAAGTAGCTAGCCACTAACTTTTGCAGATATTTTGGAATACCGAACTGGTCGAGTGCTTCCATGATTCGATCCCACCTCGCAGAATTGAACGCGTTCTCCATATCCAGCGTCACAACTGCGTAGTATTCTTTCTCACCGTTTTTCCATCTATTTTCTGAGATCGCTTTCTTCGCGGTTTCCACTACTAAATTAATGGCATCAACGGTTGACCTTCTCTTGCGAAATCCGAATTGTCTATCTGATAGGTGATTTTCAGCTATAATCTCGATTCTCGTGTACATGATCAGTTCGAGGATCTTTCCTGTCGAGTCGACCATGCAGAGAGGACGGTAGGCTGATGGTTCATCCGGTGGCTTTTTTCCTTTTAGAAGAAGGCCAAGCCTGTGCAGTTTCCATTTGTCGGAAAAATAGCCCTCTTGTAGACAACTATTATAGATGTGAAGGAACATATCCGGTGCTATGCTTATTGACTTTTTTAAGGCAATGTTCGGGATGCCATCCGGTCCTGGGGCCTTCTTGTTTCCCAATCTTAAGCACGCAGTCTTCAGCTCCTCCAATGTTATCGGTGGTATTGGTTCCTCCGTATTAAGGTCACCGATCTGTATTTCCGGTTGCTGCGGGAAGAGATTTGTGACAATCTTTTCTAGCAGGACCGGGCATGTAGGTGAGGACAGTGACTGGGGTTTTACCCTTTTCATCACTACCTTGTAGAGCCTGCCTCATGGCTCGCACTCTACCTCTTCAACCCGCTCTTGCCAGCAGTTTGCCTTGCTGCTTTTGATCGATTTGACCAATTTAAGTCGCGCTGCTTTGTGGGATTCCTGCAGATCTCTGTGGTTTGATTTTTTCTGGCTCGCGTTGCTATTCTTCTTGCACAGATGCTTTCCTGTCGTCTTTTGGCGATGTCATTGTTCCAGCAGTACATGGGCTGATGGTCGTTGTGGGGGCGCTTTCGTTTCATCGTGGCGTCACATGCAAAGGCAACTCTGCGCATGGCTTCTGCTACCTCCTCTTGTGCGTTGTTGGCGGTAATAGGTTCGCTATTGAATGCTTTTTGGAACAGTTCCACATCAAATTTGTTAGCATTCCATTCTCTGAAGGTCGCCCTCTTAGATGGGGATCCCTTTTTGGCTTTTGTGCTGAGCACTGCCATTTGCTGGCAATGTGTCCCGTGTTCCAGCACTTGAAGCATTTCTGCGGTCCGGTCACTTCTTTAACGAGGCAGTTCACTAGTCCGATGCGGATTTTGCCTCTATCTCCTATCACTTTGCGGGCCACCTCTTCGGGCAGCTTGATTGAGGCAATTTTGGTCCCTTTGTAGGCTAGGCGTAGCACTGTTATAGTGTCTTTCGTTACTGTGAGCTTGTCGCCTGCTGCTTTCTGCAGGGCCACTTCCACTTCTTCTTTTGTGGTTGTCTCCTCCTTATCCCGTATTGAGAGTTCCACTTCGTGTGACTTGCCGGATACCACTGCCTGACTGCCTAATACCTCAGCCACCTTTCTTTGGAGAGATTCCAGCTTTTCCCCATTTCCCCTGTTGAGTACTATCAGCAGGTGGTCGTTGTTGGTTCTTCTGACCTTATCGACATTTTCCTCCAGTCCTTCCTCCGTTAGTCTTTTCTTGACTTCTTTCAAGATGTCAGCGTATATAGCACTTCCCTGAGCACTAATAAGGAGTGCCTTTGGTAGCGCCTTCTTCTTACGCTGTTTGGAGGCCTTTCTTTTTTCTTTTTCTTCTTCTTCTCCCTTTTTCGCTTCTTCTTCTTCTTCTTCTTTTTCGTATTCTGTTGCCACTCCATTTCTTGGTCCTCCTTTGGAGCCGTCTGTGAGGGTTTCTCATCTTGAGTTTGTTCCACTCCGGGGAGCGCTACCGCTGTCTGTAGTGGTTTTTGCCCTAGGGACGCCTTCTTTTCAGCCTGTTTCACGTTTTGTGAGGGCGGAGAGCGCTCTATTCTTTTTGGGGTCTCTTGGAGGGGGCTGTACCAGTTTATCTTTCCTGCGTGTGCGTGTGTCGTGTCCGTGTCCGTGTGCGTGTGCGTGTGTCGTGTCCGTGTCCGTGCGCGTGTGCGTGTGCGTGTGCGTGTGTGCGTGTGCGTGTGCGTGTGTGCGTGTGTGCGTGTGTGCGTGTGTGCGTGTGTGCGTGCGTGCGTGCGTTTGTGTGTGTGTGTTGCAAATAGCAAAATTGTGCCATTAAAAAATAACAGTTTTTGAAGCCAATTACGCATACTAGTGTACTTACGTTTTTGCTTATAAAAAATTCATTTTTTAAGGCACGCTATTTAAGTAGGGCTAGATTTTGTTGTCTTTTATCAGTAATAAGTAGAATCTTCAGAAAATGCATTTTAGTAAACGCTAAAATAGTTAGAACTGAAAAATCATGTATATTTGGATGTATGAAAAAAATGGGTGACACTTGTTTAAGGATCTACCATTTTGTTTATACGAGTGGCCCACTGTTTTAGTATCATGGAAAAGTTTTATCTTTGTAAAAACTATCATAATACCAATGTGCGAAAAGCCTTTGATGAACGCTAAAAAAGTAACATTAAAAAATGTGCTTAAATTTACCGATTGGTACAAAATTCGACTCGAACAATATGTGGATTTTTTTAGATTTGTTATTAACAAAACAGCTAAAATCAAGAAGAATTTTATAGTCTTCCGTACAGAGCTTGTTATAAATAAGAGAAGAATAATATACTTCACTCATGTATGCTATTTATTCCAATTAATATAGGAATATATATGTGGGACATCAAAGTTAAAAGTTCTAGAGATATTCCCATATATAAGCAAATCTCACGAAATCTGCTGAAAACTTCAAAAAAGGGACTTCAAAATTTATTTTCGAACACACCTTCCAAACTGGATTTTTCTTGTTGGTTAGGGTATCTAGAAGAAAGATCTTTGGTTAAGTTCCACAAAGGGTATAATTTTTTTAGGACATTAGGGACCTAATGGATTTTTTTTAAATGATTAAAAACAGCTCTAGTTTAGTTTTGAATCACTCCACCAAAAATAACTTAATATGGTATTTGGAAATAGAAAACAGAATTAAAGTGCGAGAGCTTCAATGTGAATTATTTGAGTTTGAAGTCGTGCTTAAATTTCACCTGGTCATTAGTTAAGTCAATTGTTGACCCTTTTTCACCATTTTTGTGAATTTTAAGCTCAAATTCAAATTCACATAACTTTTAAAGGAATTAACATTTTTTTTATTCTAAAAGGAGATTTAGAAAGATCTCGCTCTTCAACTTTATTTTCTTTTTTTCAAATTCCATATTGAGTTTTTGTTTTGGTGGAATGAATTAAAACTCAACTATAGCTATTTTTTTTCTTTAAAGATATCGATTTCGATGATGACAATGTTCTTCATTATATGTGACGTTTTGATAGTTTAATTAATATCCATCATAAGCACTAGTCTATTAAGAAAAATATTGATTACCACTTGTGAAAAATATAAAATACAATAGAATGATTGTTTTGGAAATCTTACCTACAAGCTAATAATGTCTATATTATGCATATTTCATCCGGTTTTCTACATCTAATTTACCTCTGTACTTTTTTCTACAACATACAAAACAATCATGAAGGCGTATGTGTTGAGCATTTCCATAGAAGTTAGTGGCAGACTGAACATCAAAGGACGCGGCAGCGTCCTACTTGGCGAGTAGGAACGAAGTGACGTCGAGCGAGCAGGGCGATGCCGCTTCCTTATATACGTTGTGTTGGCCTTTAA
>JAWWEQ010044676.1:0-17058 GCA_035583055.1 Torymus tubicola | reverse complement strand
TTTTACATTTCATTGATTACCCGTCCCCCCTCAGCCTTCCTGAGCCCACCACTAGACCCCCCTAGACCCCCTAGGCCTTCCTCCCTCTCAAAGCTCCCTTAAAAGAGAAAAACGGATATACTTACTCGCCAATATTTTTACTTTTTTTTTAGATAAATAATTTTAGAGAGATTTCACGAGTTTTTAAGAGTTCAAGAGTGTATAGATAGTGATATAAGATGCGTGTATACACACGTCGCTTAGTTGTATATACGCGCATTCTGACGATCTATATACGTATGTAACGCTACCAAAAAATATCAGTTGATTTATTAGCTTAATCAATCCCCCTTTTTGCACCTGCCGCAAATAAGATGCGTACATGGTATATACGCACACCTAAAGCATAGTACTAAGAAGAATGATGTATTAAAAATTACTATAATATACATAATAACCTTGAAACATACTTGCAATATCAAAAAAATTACATAGCAATTCTTACAATTTATATAGGAATTTTTACTATTCTTAAATTCTACGGAAAATTACAAGAAAAAAAGTCTACGTAAGATATTTCGAAAATTTGCTTCGTTTTTGAGATAAAAATTAATCAAAATTCGGAATTTAGTGATGAAATTTTATCAATATTAAAGGATTTTTTTTTGCTCAACAACGAAGTAAAATTTCGAAATATCTTATATAGACTTTTTTTCTTGTAATTTTTCGCACAATTAAATTATATTTTTTTCAGACCTGTGTACGACTTTTTTTAAAAAATTATGACACGAATTATACGGACACTTTTGGACAATCAAAAGGTATCTTTATGAATTTTTTGATAGAGAAAGTCCTGATTGGACTTATAATTTTTTTTATTTATATGTTTCATTTGCATATATGTAAGGGAAAGCATAAACGTATGGCGTTAAAAGTATTTTTATTGAAAAACTGAGGGGATTCTACAAAAAAAAACATTCTTGTGTCTATCGCGAAAAATGCTTCCCTGGGGAGTTATAAATTAATGTAAATCGGTAAAAAAATGCAAAAAATCATTAAAATTCAGTTTTTGGCCTCTTATATCTCTAAAACTATAGGTACAAACAAATCTCAAAAAATCAGGGATATCCAAAATGAGTAGCAGAACATTTTCTGAGAGATTCAAGAAAATCTATTTTTGATCTCTCGATTTGTCAGAGACTTGGCCATATATACCTATATACTTACGCTGGCACGCGCGCCGACGTGCACGTAAACTTATTGCGTGTGTGTGATTGTACGTGTACGAGTGTGTGCGTGTGTGCATCGCGGCGTAGCCCTTTTTACGCAGCATATATATAAATAAAAATGGTGACACGAGACTACTAAAGTTACAGGGACTCAGCTCTGTGCACACTATCATCATACGCAACACGGATTTTTTTTTAACTTTAAACATGACAACGCCTTCCCGCGCTCTCTCTTCATGTGAAGCAGAGCGCTGTAGCGCCGACCTTCGTACGCTGTTAGCACTAAAGTTTTTGATAGGATTTGACATCAAGTAAAAGCACAAAAAGTTTCCACTAGATTCCCCCAGAAATTCCCTGCAGGCTGGAGGAAAAAAATTTATAATTTTGTTTGCTGTCACTAATTTCGTATATGCAAGCATCTTTCACCACGAAACTTTTTACAGATGGAATGTATGTAAAAAGTACTTTCAAATGAATTCCTCATGTCATATTTACTTCTGCATTAATATAATATAAGAAATGTGCCAAAAAAGTAAGGTTAGAAAATCCCAAAACAAAGTATAAACGGTACGGCATCGCCCTGCTTTCTTGGGACGTCACGTTACGTTTCTTACTGCCAAGCAGGGCGCTACGGCGCCTTTGAATCTGGCAAACTTATAATTTTGATATGACCCCTTGGAGTTGAGTGTGAGATAAAATTGAAATTTTTATGTGGTCGCTTGAAGCTGACTGCTACGTAAACTTAACATTTTGACTTGATTTCTCAGAGTTGACCGTTAAATAAACATACATACTTGACATATCGTGTATCAAAAGTGGTCGCAAGCTATTAGAAAAGGAGACACCTTAAAAAAAAGCGCCTGTCTATCTACCTCATAGCTGACCTGGAAAAAATAGATAAATTCACACGTTCCCGTCTGGATTTATCGCTAAAACTTTTAAAAAATTTTCATTTCACATTTTTGTTTAAAAAAGATTGTCGTCCTTATCGGGGGGTTGGCGAGTGGAGCGAGCAGAGGGGCGAAGCCCCACTAGTATATACAGGGTGTTGAAAAGTATGGGAACGGCTATATATTTCCTTAGGAAAGGTATTTCCTAAAAAGATCAAGGTCATTTCCGAAGTAATTTTCAACAAGGAATTCAACGGTGACCTTCAATTTGACTTTGAATTTGACTTTCAAGGTCATTTCAAGGTCAACTTTGTTTTTTTAAATAGGAACCCCATTTTTTACACCGGCAATCGAACGAGCGGAAAATTTTACATTCAGATAGGTACTTAAGTCATAATTATTGTTTGACCTTGAGGGTCACTAAGGTCACTTAAACTCGAGCAAGGTCTTTGAATATTCCCTCAGTTAAGATATTTTTCATGAAGGCTAAGATCATTTCCGAAGTAATTTTCAACGAGGAATTCAACGGCGACCTCCAATTTGATCTTGAATTTGACCTTCACGGTTATTAAGTAAGTTTTTTCCACTATCTTGGATCTGCCATCTTGAAATTTTTGGAATATTCAAGGTCATATTGGGACGTAAAATTTTCATCTCTTTCAAATTCCGGGGTCAAAAATGGGTGTTTCTATTTAAAAGCCAAGGTTGATCTTGAAATAACCTTGAAGGACAAATTCAAGATCAAATTGAAGGTCACCGTTGAATTCCTCGTTGAAAATTACTTCGGAAATGACCTTGGCCTTCATGAAAAATATCTTAACTGAGGGAATATTCAAAGACCTTGCTCGAGTTTAAGTGACCTTAGTGACCCTCAAGGTCAAACAATAATTATGACTTAAGTACCTATCTGAACGTAAAATTTTCCGCTCGTTCGATTGCCGGTGTAGAAAATGGGGTTCCTATTTAAAAAAACAAAGTTGACCTTGAAATGACCTTGGAAATCAAATTCAAAGTCAAATTGAAGGTCACCGTTGAATTCCTCGTTGAAAATTACTTCGGAAATGACCTTGATCTTTTTGAATAATACCTTTCCTAAGGAAATATACAGCCGTTCCCATACTTTTCTAACACCCTGTATATATAGTGGTCTGTCTAGTAATCGTCCCGTTCCGATATCGAGAATATATCGATATACATACGTATATCGAGATTCTCAGCGCCATGGATAAGAACAAATATATAAAGGCTCTGTAAAAGAGATATGTACTGTATAAGCGTACACGGTCTATGTTCAGCTGAATTGCTTACATAGCTTCGTACCAAGCGTCGCGAATTAAAAGAACTTATGTTATCTTCAAGTTAGACGCATTTGAAAAATAAATTAGCCTCAACTAATGACAGTGCTGCATGTGGCATATTCTGAGGAAGAAGGGACTGACTGTTGTGACGGAGTCACTTAGTCCGTACGAGTAGCCACGTGCACGCAACGCACAAGGGCCAACGCCGAGCACGCCGAGCCGACCACGCACGCACTCATGCACACACACTCAGCCAGCAACCAGACCGCGCGGCGACGGAGCGCGTTAATAAGATAAGAAGCAGAAATACAAGAAACACTGCATGATATCAAAATCCATCTTTTGTCGTTTATTGATTGATAATTTACACCTTTCTGGATTCGTATTAACAAAGAACAATGACCATCAAATTAATTAATCAATACGGCACCAGCTCGAGTCAGTCTCTGTCGGACGTTCAAACTGAAAAGAGGTTCATTAATAAATTAGTTATTCTATATTGTAGTACATTTTTACTTACCTTAACTGTGTTCCCGTGTATCACCTCTTTCAAACACCAGACAAATAACATAATTGGCGCTGCGGACAGGATAACGCGAAGCTGCCGATTCAAGATTCTCCTTTAATTCGAGACGGAAATCATCTAAGAAAAAACAGCTGGTGTCTTAACTCCATCGTGACGGTATCCGAAAGTCATACGTCAATTTTTTGGGTCCACTTGTCGAAGATTACCTGAAATCTTCAAGAATTGTAAGTTTTTGAAATTTCCTACTATCCAATTTTTTTCCTTTTCACATATACGGTTGATCATTATATATAAAAAATTATAAATAGCTCAAATTACTGTCGAACAGTTTAAATTAAGATTAGCCATTTGGCGTGACGCGATTCCGATACACGAATGGGGAACGCGATTTCTTTCTCATTTTATTCAAACGTGTGATAAATTTATTGAAAATCAACGGATTGGAATCAATGCAAAGAACCCTAGTTTAGAAGAATTATTACTTAATGAACTTAGCACTTGGTTTCAAACGAATAGTTAACATTATGAAAAATATGCCGACGAAGTTTTATCTCGTCTAAATAAAATTAAAGAACATTTGCAAATAAATATTAATGATAATAATATTATTGCTGTAAAAAGTGATTTTGACGATAACGTTGCAAAATGTGTTCTCATAAACGGAATAAAAGAACCCTATCATTCGCATTTAATACGCCATAAATTTGAAAATCTTGACAAATGTTTAAAAGAATGCAGGATATATGATAACAATGAACAGCCAGCGGCCTTTCTCATTTTTTTGCGACAAAAAGAAAGTCAGAAAGAAGGTAAACCTAAAAATGTTTTTAATACACCGGGAACATCGAAAACTCAATCACATCCATTTGGAACACATATTCCCTTTGCACCGATTTTTGCATCGAAACAAAACACTAATAATCTAAATCTAAATTATCAACCTACACCGATGTCTGTTAACACGAGAAATACTAACAGATCGAATAATACTAATACAAGACCTAACAACAATATACCAAATAATAATTTTGCGACAATAAATCATTACAGTCAACAAAGAAATAATTTTCCTCTGAGAAACAACACGTTCTTTAGGAGCACAGGACCTCCGAATTTCGTCTCAGAAGAACTTCATTTTCAACAAGATCAACAGGAACCCATAACACAAGAAACTGTAAATCAAGAGGAAGAACATCAGGATATATCAACTTTAAAGGAAAATGAAGTAATAAACTTAAATAATATCGAAAGTTCCCCCGAATTACCACACCATATTACATCTAAACCACAACTAAAAATACTTATTGATTCGGGAACGTCTTCATCAATTATTAATTAAATATACATGTTATTTTGAATAATAATAGTACTGTTGATGTATCCGCTTTATAAAGATCACATGACATACCAAAGACTCAGTTCATCTCTGATTTTCACAAATTTTTATTTAACAAGAGAAACGTTAAAAATCATCTAATAGTAATAGGCGGCTTCAATATTGATTTGTTAAAATGTGATAGATTAAGCCAAGAATTCCTTAGTAATTTTTTAGATAAAGGATATCTTGCTGGGATCACTAGACCGTATTCAGAGAATTGTAAAGGATCGTATATTGATAATATTTTCATTAAAAGTAATAGTTTTAGTACAATCACATATAAACTAAAACATTCCTTAACTGATCATTACTCTATTTTTGTTGTTCTAAATAAAAATATAAATAAAATTAAAAAGTCCGAATTCACTACTGAATTAAATTGCAAAAAGTCAAGAAATATTGCTGGTTTAGAGATTGGAACACAATATTATCAATTCATGACCCTAATACAGCTACAAACCAACTTATATATGAAATCAAACAATGTATCGAACAAGCTAAAATAACTACACGAGAAAGGAAAAATAAACATTGGAATAAACATTGGAAAAATTGGATTACAGATGCCATTATTAAATCATGTGAAACCAAGGAATTTTTATATTAATTATGACAAATGGATATTAAAAATGAACAGCATAAAACTCAATACAAAAAGTATACCAAAATTCTTGATAAGGTCATAAAAGATACAAAAATTAAACATGATAAAAGTCAAATTGAAAATAACTTTAATAATCCAAAAAGGCTATATGGTATTATTAATTCGAAAATAGGAAATAAAGCAAAAAGCAATGACCACGTTAGATATATAAAAGTAGATAATAAGAAAATCACAAATAACAATGGAATAGCAAACAGAATGAATAAATATTTTTGTGAAATTGGTCAAAATTTAAGCAAAGAAATTGAACCAACTACAGATTATGTTTTAAAAATGTCAGATATGAATGCAAGTTCTGTTGCCCATGACTTAAGGTCCGCGAATAAAACATCTTCCAGACAAGAAAAACCAGTATTTATTAATAGAAAAAAAAACGTGGACAGATTGGTGCTGATGTAGCGTCCCAAAAGTGACTCGCGTATGTGCACTCGTTCGCACCGCTTCTACTCAACGCACGGTCTGAACCGGAAAATCAAAAAAACTCGCGGGGGTCCTTCACGAAGAGTGATATCGCTATGTTACGGGCGTACATACACACATCCGCATTCGCTTATACATGCAAACATTCGTGTGTTATAAGTATTTGGTGACATTTACTACAACACTTCCGCTTGTTCCGAAATACTTGCATTATAGGTTTGTTACAGGCTCACATACACCTATCTGACAGCGCATGAAATTGAACGTATCACGAGATAGAGCTTAAGTGAAGACATCAGCTTTTTGTAGATTGGTTTGTACATATTCAACGGAGATTTCGCTTGACTCTTGCTTCTCGCACAGAAAATGATACCTGACGTCATTGTGTTTGGTACGCTTGTGATATTCTCCATTTTTGGAGAGCTTAATCGTTCCTTAATTATCTACGCGGAGCGCAGTTGGCGAAACATATCGATGTTTGATATCGCTTAATAATCTCCTGAGCCAGACGACTTCCTTCGCTGCTGTAGCCGCTGCCACGTACTCGGCGTGCATGGTGCTAAGCGTTACCAATGTATTGTCGCTGGGACGACCACGTGATTGCACCTCCTGAAATCAGAAATACATATCGGATTACCGAGCACCGGGTTTCTGTGTCGTTTGCAAAATCAGCATCTGAATATCCGATCACTGAACACTTCCGCTCTTACACATTTTATACAAGATGCCGACTTTCACGGTTCCACTAGGTAAGACATGATGCGATTCACCGCCTGCTAATGCACTCGGTTGTGATTGGTAAGGAATTTGCTAACCGCGTTTACCGCAAACGAGATATCTGACCACGTCGTGATTGGCAGGTATATATGCTTCCCTGAACGGTACATTTTTCATATATTTTTCATCGCACGTCACTGGGTACAGTACTGTTTATGGGTCAGCAGGAACTGCGACAAGTTCCGCACTGCTCATGCCAAATTTATCTAACATACTTAGAGTGTAATCACCTTGAGAAATAAATACAGTTTTCTGCACCCTGTTGCGGTTTATCTGCATCCCCACAAACTTACTCGCGTCCCCTACGGTGATTTCTTCTCTCAACAAGTTAAGAATTTGATAAATACATTCATCTGACTCACTGACTAGTAGTCCGTCATCAACAAATAGTCCTAAGTATACGGTGAATGACTCCAATTTACCATAGAACACGCAGCTATCTGCGAAACACTACATAAACTTAAACTTCTGCAGGAACCTTTTAAAACGTTGGTTTCAGCAGCGCGGTGCCTGCTTTCGGCCATACAACGACTTTTCGAGCTTATACACTACGCTTGCGCGCACGCTACAATTCTCGTCCTCATTGCTACTGATGCTCGTGGATTTCTTGGTAGAGGTGCCGCTGACCTTGACTCCGTCTGGCAGCTCCATGTGGATTTCTTCTGGTAGATCCCCATACAGAAATGCTGTTCGGACGTCAAAGGTTGCTATCTTCAAATCATCTTGGGCGGCAATCGCTAGCAGAAGTCGTAGAGAGTCGTAACGTACGACAGGTGAAAAGGTCTCTGTGTAGTCCACGCCTTTTCTCTGCATAAACCCTTTTGCGCAGAGACGAGCTTTGAATTTGGGTCGGCCGTTCATCGCTCACCTTGAACACCCATTTTGAACGTATGGTCACCTTGGAGGTATCTCTTGGTATGATAGTCCAAGTGCCACTTCTCCCGTCACTGCTTCTCAAAAACCAGTGGGTACCTTTATCTCTGCAATGTATGACGTATACCTTCGGGTGGTTTGATGGTTGACCGGTCCCTCAGCTTGAGAGTGCGCTGATCTGGAACTGGTGAAGGGATGGTCTTGTACGTTGACTGGTGAAGTGCTTGCTGTTGCACAGGTGACACTTGTGCTGCCACTTCTTCCTCCTATTGCTGCTCACCTTCCTCGTTGACATGATCCTTCTTCCTCTCTCCAGCTTCAGTCCGGTGCTCCTTAAAGAAGAGTTCTGGTGGCTCCTCTGCGTGGTTGGAATTGTCCATGGTTCCTACCTTATCGGAGAACACCACATTCCTGGAAACAGTCACCTTTCTAGTGGTAGGATCGTATACCCGATAGTTGCACGAGTCCTGCTCGTATCTCATAAGATACGTCTTCTTAGCTCTAGCGTCAAACTTGGTTGTATATATCTTGGGGGTGTGTGTGAATCCGAGTATCCCAAACGCTCTGGTGTGTTTGGCATTTGGCCTCTTCTTGGGCCACATCTCGAGTGGTGTCTTACCTTCCCCCGTGTCAGTTACTGAGACTCTGTTGAGGAGGTACACTGCGCAGTTCGCTGCTTCCGCTCAGAGTGCACGTGGTAGGCCTGAGACTAGAAGCATCATACGGTCCGATTGCTCCTGTCGGCCCTGCCATTTTGCTCTGGTGTGTACGGGCGGTGGGTTCAAACTTAATCCCCTTGTCCTTCAGATAGTCTTGGACGTTGTAGTTGGAATACTCCTTGCCGTTATCCGATCTGAGGATCTTGATTGTTGCACCGAACTTGTTAGCGATGGCTCTCTCATACTCCTTCAACCTATTGTATACATCAGATTTGTACCGCATGAAGTACACATACCTATAGTTGCTGGTTTCATCTGTAACCGTAATAAAAAATCTTGTTCCGTCAATGCTTCTGGAATGAGGCCACATACATCGCTATGTACGATCTGTCCTGGTTTGATACTTCTTCTCTCCTTGTGCTTATCGAACTTCAGATGATGCGCCTTTCGCAGTTGGTACGGTTCGCAGAAGAAGCAGCTTTCTGAGATTTCCATTTATTTAGGCACTGAATCCAGCCATCGCCTTCGGAAAAATCAGTCGGAGCAAAGCCTATACTCGGGAGACATCGTGCCAATTGAAATTGTACGGCATAAGAGAGTAGTAAATTGTCCGCGTGTATAATAATCAAATATATTTCTTGTTTCGAATAATTAGAATCAGTGTAATTATCGCCATGTATAAGATTCAATAAATGTTATACTCTATTTAAATTGTGAGAGGTTAATTATTCATATATTTATCCAATCTACGGCCACAGGACAGGAAGGTAAGGAAATTTATTTTAAACAAAATCAACAATTATAAAAACACTAAAGACGTTTCTTGCCGACTTCATAGTAGTTCCGATACCAATCGAACTTTAGTTCGCTATAGACGTACATTAAAAAAAAATCTTTAAAAGTCGGTAATAAATGAAACTGGTGTTTTTATAAAAAGAAATTGTGTTACCTAACTGCTTCTGAACTTCTGCTTCGCAGTAAGAAGTTGAGAAGATCATTATAGCATGATCGTCTAAACTACTGAAGATAAGCATATACGGCTCGTCGAGTGATACTAACACACTAAAGAATAAATGAGAATAAAATAGGAATTCAACAGTATATAAATAAATAGCCCCAGGAAAATAAAGTATGTGAAAAGGAAAAAAAACGATTAAAGTAATATTTTAGCAAAGAAATATTAAAAACTGGAAATGAATAAATAAATAAGGGACAAATAAACGAAATAAAAAAAAATTAGTCAGTAAAAACAAATAACTAAAATATTATAATATAATAGTAAAAATACAAAGTTTATTTGAAAAATAAGAAAGGAAGTACAAAAAGGAAGCGCATAATATACATATGCAAAAATATTTCTAAATAATGTTACAATACACACAGTCGGATTAATGAAAAATAAAGACGAAAATTAATTAAATAGCATAGATAGAATATAAAAAATAAATTAATTATGTAATGTTACATACCATAAAAGATACGGAAAATATAGTTATTACCAGGCGGAAAGCCACAAGAAATTCAAAGTTGAAGGAGCAAGTATGCGAAAGAAATCGCGCATCAGCAAATATATTTCAAAGGAGTGCTCAGACACCAAGATCACCTCCGCTAACACGTACATATGCTAATGTGTCACAAGAAACAGAACGGCAAAAAATTGAATTGCCAAACAATAAAATTCCATCAACCTCAAAAGTAGAAAAGACTAAAATACCAAGTACGGAAAATCTAAATGTACAAGTCAACCGAGAAGAAAGCCAAACTTCTACATCAAACTCTTTGTTTCCACTCCAAACAAAACCAGATTTAGATTCTCCTAGCGATTATTTTACACCAAAAATACTGAATAGAGATTTTGCATTTTTTGATAAATCAGTTTAATAGATGATTTAGGTGATTATACAGATATATGCGGAATATTGCACGAAGAAAGTCTCAATTCAATAAAACCTCAAATACAAGATACAACTCACGTGGAAGTGGAACAAAACCAATGTGAAAATCGGGACAATAATCTCATAGACCTCGAGATTAGAAGAAATTTAATATATTTTGAAATAAATATGGCAAACCAAGCTTTCAAATTACCACTCAAAGATGTGGCAAAATGAGTTCCATAATTTGATGCGAAAAATGTGACGATAGAGGAATATATAGAAAAAGTTAAGCAAGCAAAGAAAATTATAGCCAACACCGATGAACAAAACTTAGTGCAAATTTTGAAAATAAAATTGAATGAAGAGATATATAAAGCCCTAGCAAATATAGATATTCCAAATATTCACGTGTTCATCGAGTCTCTACAAAAGATTTATTCAAGTACAGAGAACATACACACGTTATATGGAAGATATTAACCCAAATAATTCAGAAATCAAATGAAACAGTATTAGCGTACGCAAATAAAATTAGATAAATGGATATTAAAATAAACGAATTAAAGGCATCAGAACTGAATATTATAGCAGAAACTATAGCGAAATTTAAAACTCAGTTGCCAGCAGACATACTAACTAGTTTTAGAAAAGGCCTAAAACAAGAAATAGGATTGGAATTGGGTGAAACAAGAGAATGCGCACACGGCTATGCAAAAAGCAATCGAAATATAATCAAATCTGGCTAAACAAAATAAGCTAAGAAGTGATGCAGCGAATATATTATTTAACTTCGGAAAACCTAATAGTAGTGCTATTTTGTATGAATTCATCATGTGTATACTGTAAGAATAGAGATCGCATATCGTATTATTGTACTACGGCAAAAGATAAATTAGAATTAATTTTCAACTATTGCAGTGCAAGAGGCCATTCTGTAGATGAATGTCAGAAGCAATTTAATGCGACGACCTAGTTAGTGTGTCAACTATGTAATGAGACCGGGCATGTAGTGAAATATTGCCCAGAATTAAATATGCAATACCAAAGGAATGCAAGCAATAGAAATCAGAGTACGAATTACGGAAATAATGAAAGGAAATGAACCAATTTTCGTATAACAGAAATATGAATGGATATGGCAAAAAAAATCAGTAAACAAGTTACCGTACAACAAATTTTAATCAGGGTAGTAACGAACGTTCAAATCAACAAGTACCTTACTGTACGCATTATAGGATTATGGGTCATTCCATTACAGATTGTAGAAAATTACAAAAATTGAAATCATCGATAACTTGCGCTTATTGTAAAGTCAAAGGACATTTGATAGGAAATTGTTATAAAATCAAAGAAATGGAAAATAATAGGAACAAGTTTTGTAGTTTCTGTAGAAACAGAAGTCACTGATTAGAAGAATGCTTCAAGAAGCCAAACCAAGAACAAGTAAATTCGGGAAACGGGTAAGTTCTTTTGGGAATGAGTGATCTAAAAGGAATAACAATAATCCACTCGAAAAAAATTTAAATATTAAAATGATAATACGGCGAATAAAACAAGCCTGAATAAACAGAAATTTAGAATAGAGGAAAAACGAGACATCAAAGAAGAACAAATTTCAAGAAACTCGATGGATCTAAATAAAAACTCAGAAAAATCATGAAAATACAAGCATAGAAGAAATAAATGCAATCGATTGTTATAAACCAGATATAAATAATGAGCCAGCTAAAATCTCAAAAGAAAAAATGATGCCAAACAAAATTGCAAGGTATTTCTTAAATTTAAAAAATGCATTGCAGTATATCAAAATAACATGTAAGTTACTCGTTGTGGTGCTCAAGTGAGTATAATAAAAAGATGCCAAATACCTGCATACGTACCATTGGAAGGAAAAAAAATCCAACTAACGGGAACAACTAATAAATGTATTCAAACTTTAGGTCGGATTAATATGCCTATAAATAGGTTACATATTCAATTTCACGTCACGCCAGAGGATTTTTCCCGCCTATATGATGGAATTGGGAGAATAAAAATTCTGACTGAGCAAAAGTTGAGAATAGATGAAGGTTACTTACAAATCAATAGCCAGAAAATTAAACTAAAGCCAAAATTCAAGAATAACTCAAATCAAAATTTTAACATAATTATGTACAAACCACAGAAAGTAGAAGAAAGAGCAAAATCAAAAATAACAATCGAACAGAAAGTATTTCTGAGAAAGATGTTAGATGACACAACTAAAAACAAAATAAATGAGTCGAAATTAAATGAAGGTAAACAACAAGAACTACAAACAGAAAAACTAATCAAAAACATGGAAAATTTAGCCCGGCTCTCCAGCAGGTAAGATGCCTCCAGTTCAGGATGAGAGAGAGAGAGAGAGGAGAACGAGAGAGAGAGAGAAAGAGAGAGAGAGAGTTATTGCCAGGTTTTGGCATTAAGTTTATGTATAGTAGTTAAAATGTTACATTCAATAAATAAAATACATTCATTATAAATAGTGCACACTGCACCCTTTCTAATGCCCTCTCCACTGTCTTCTTTTCTAATTTCCATGCTTTCCTCTGTCTCGGCAGTTTCCAATTTTTCTACTACGATTTTCTAATTATTCTAATAATGAATTATTATTCTATAAAGTTATAAAATTCTACGTCATGATTATTGATAATTATTACCTGTATACTACCACAAAGCATTCAACGTAAAGCAATTGATTATCGATAAGTAATAGTTTTTATGGTATGCTTATCATAAATTAATAATTTGTTACCATGTATTTATCGCATTTTTAATATTTAAATTACCAAAAATATGTGATAGGTATTTTGAATTTTAATATATTTAAATGATATGTTATAGTTCCAAGAAAAGAGTTAATATAGGAGTGCTGAAATGTTATTAATAATATTATACATCATAAATCTATTAATTCTTAATTTCAATCAATTATCGGTTCACTGTGTCATGCTTAATTAAGCATCGCTCTCTTGATGTGATGGGTAAAAAATAAGTTACTATACTATATTGAATAAATAAAATACATTCATTTTAAATAATACACACTGCACCCGTGCTAGAGCTCTTACTGTCTTCTTTTCTAATTTCCACGATCTCCTCTATCTCGTGTACTGTATTTTTCCTATTTTTGTACTACGAATTTCAAATTATTTTATTAATGGCCCTTTTCAATTTCCGGACTAATAAAATAAAAATGATTATTATAAAAAGCGTTGTGATAATTAATCAAATTAAAACAACTTTAAAGCCAATACAGGAATACTAGAAGCGCGCATAGCAAAAACTGTACATTCATCAAATTAAGTCTTGTAAATAAAAAAAAAAAATAAAATAATTTTCTGTTTTAGGAAATGAAGAAAACATTAGTAAAAATTTTTATAATTTTAATCTTCATTAAATATAACAAAGCCATAATTAGATTCTTCCATCTTCCATGAAGAAGATTTGCAAGTAAATTACGTAATTCAATGTAAAATAGAAACAAGATGAACAATATATCACTAATGAATGTTCACTCATTTAGGTCTTGTTGAAAACGGTCTACAAGAATATTTCTACGATGTTAGCGCCGAACAATGTAAATTCATTCACAATACAGAAATATTTAAGTATGGCAATTTTCATACGATAGCGAATATTAAAATAAACGAAACTAAAACAGTAGGAAACGGCCTAACAGGAAAAATCGAAGGAAAATCCTGTTCAGGAGGCACTTACGCAGATATGATTATGGAAGTTGGGATAATTTCTCGTGCAAGGTCTCCTAAAAATCACGCTTATGGAAGAATGCGTAAAAGTAAACTTAAATAATAATAAATTGCATTTAAACTTAGGAACGACATGCAAATTCTCAGACGAACATTGCATAGACGCCCAAGCCAATCATGCATTCTGGTCCATGTGTGCATGGGTGCATGTTCCAATCGAAAACGTTTTAATAACAAATATGATGTTTTATTCAAGGGCACTGTAACAAAAACGTTATCACCAAACCAAGAAGTAATGTATACTATAAATACTTATGATATATCTTTTTCTTTAAACGCTGTAGAAAATATTAAATTTTGTGTCAGAATTATAACGAAAAAAGAACATCCTAAATTATTTATTTACGAAAAAACCAATGTAAACATTCTATTCGATAACGATGTAAGTAACCAGCGAGATTTAATTAATATAGATATTTGTGCGTATACAAATGCGAAACTGGTGCACGTATTTAAATATTTTAACTAAAATGTGCGAGTTAGAGAGAAAAGAAATCCAAAATGCCTTATCACTTACATCCAGTTTCTCAGATGAATTTGCTTACAACATTATGCAAAAACAGATATATAGCTAGATTTGCAGGAGAGGCGGTACATATAGTTAAATGCACTCCGATAAATGCAAAAGTTCAACATACTAAAGAATGCTACGAGGAACTTCCTGTAATATCTGGAAATACTACTTGGTTCCTTACACCGAAAACCCATATTATGATTAGAACGGGAACACAGATCGATTGTGATAATATCACAGTTTTTAAACCCCAAATTATAAAAAATTGGACACCACATAAGCTAAATTCTTTAGCAACAAGTGGAATATATACACAACAAGATCTGAAAAAATTTGAAGAAAGATTACTTTTTCCAATACAAAAGAAATCTATAATGAACACAATAACAAAGTTTACACAGAGTGCCAATTCTGCAAAAGATGATTTAATGAGCAATTTTATAACAGAAAAAACCATTAACTCACATTGCCGAAAGCACGTGGAACAAGTTATTAGAAAAAGATGCTCAGAAATTATTATGACATTACTCATAATACAGCTAACCAAAATGGTAGTGGATATGATAATAAGAGGATATACACTCCAAAAATTATACGGATGTTCCAGCCATCTACTTGGATCAATATACACATCTGTAACGCATCTATTACTAGTGTTGAGCAAGATAATACGGAAAGAAGAAATTTAAGGAAAAAAGAAACAGTGACAAACGAACTTCAAGAAGTAGTAGTCACCAAATCCACCATAACTATGCTATTGAGAAGAGAGCACAAATCTGGAAATTTAGAAGAACATGATCTACAAGAATTAAAATCAAGAGAGGTTGTAAACCTCAGACCTGTACGAACTCGTCCATCATCACTTCCCATTGTAACCAGTCCAACAAGGCCCATATCACCACCCCAGAAAGGCACTGGATTACTCCTTTTTGCAATCTAACTCAATAAATAAATTTTATTGAAATTCTTTTTTAAAATAACACATGAATATAAAAAAGCCCCTAATAAAGAATTATTCATTAATTCTAAGGTGTGAGGGAAGTGAATGATTACTTGAATCATTCTCTATACAATTATTTAAAATATACTAGCAAAATCGAAACGCACTATGCGTATACTATTTCTAGGAAAAAAAAATTACTGTAAAACTGTTTGCTTAGAAGAAATATGTACTATAATAATGTTGAAAAAAACATATATATGTATCTAGTTTGAGAATAAGCCAATTGTATATAGTATAAACATTAAATTCAAATAATAATACACGAAATTTGCGATTGATGATTATTTATATCAATTAAGAAATTATTATGTATTAATTTTATAAGCGTAAATTAAAATTAAATTATTGTACTATTTTAAGATTAATGGATTATTAGCGATTAATTATTATGATACTGATATAATTGATCATTATTTATAAGCGAAATTTCTATGGTATTCAACCATCTTAGGAGGGAGGTGTTACGTGCGCGACGTCTTTCAGGAATGCATCAGACACGCTAAAATGAAGGTTGCCACAGAGATCGAACAACGACGCACCTTTGACTGTTTGCGAATACGCTGAAATTTCCATTTATTTAGGCCATTTAGGCAATGAATCCGGCCATCGCATTCGGAAAATTCAGTCGGAGCAAAATTTCTACTCAGTGGACATCGCGCCAATTGAAATTGTACGGCTCCATTAGAGAGTAGTATTATTGTTCGCGTGTATAATAATCAAATATATCTCTTTTTTCGAGAAATTATAATCAGTGTAATTATTACCATATATAAGATTCAATAAATGTTATACTCTATTTAAATTATGAGAGGTGAATAATTCATATATTTACCCAATCTACGGCCACAGAACAGGAAGGTAAGGAAATTTATTTTAAACAAAATTAAGGATTCATACCACTTTACAAGCTTAAAATTTAAGCTATAATTATGAATTTTTTTCTTTTTATGAGTTATTATGAGTTTCTATAACAGATATCGGTATGAATCTTTTTGGGTTTAATAAAAGCACCCTTAAGGTATAGGAAACAATTTTTTTTTTAAATTTTACATTGTTTATTTATGTACAGCTGTAACAATCGTTGAGCGTCTCTAAAAAATGGATGTTGATGGCGTGCATGATTTTGAAGCGAGAAGTCATCGGAAATACAAAATTCAAAAAATTTAGATTCAGTAGGACTGTG
>JAWWEQ010044665.1:0-17060 GCA_035583055.1 Torymus tubicola | reverse complement strand
CCAATAATTAGTCATTTCTCTTGGCTATTTACTGAGATTGTGCCCCATTTTTAATAGTCAAATTTCTACCAGGGTATCTAGGTTCAAAAACTAGAGAGTAGGTATATGACTATAGTATAAAAACCAATTCAACTGAAAATTCAAATCGGCACTTTATTTTCACGTTATCATGCAATATTCACTACAAAAGCATTGCGATGACAAAAACATACGATATTTTCGAAAACAAACAGAAAATATACAAGTCTTCTTTCTCTCTCTTACTCTATAAGAGTACTTACTATAAGAGTACATTAAACTTACCGAAAACGGCGACGGCCGGCTGAAAGAATATTGGCGACTCGTTGATTTCGAACGAGCAATTATCAATATGACTGTAATCAAGCTCGGCGCGCAAGTAGCGCGGTCTGAATGGAACGCCGTCGTTACCAGAGCTGCTGCTGCTGATCGGCGTCGAGGTCGTATACTTAACGGGCATGAACGCGCTCGAACGCTTCCACAGGGTGCGAGCTGGTAAGTGCGTAGTGCCCATCGACAAAGGTGTATTCACGTTCCTTATATCTTCTGTATCCATTCGTTCCACACTCGCACGAAGCAACATTTTGTATCTTGTGTTAACCACAAAGCACTGTGCGCATCAATTTTTGTTCGTTCGAATGAATTAGCTGTATATAAATATATACATATAGATCACACCTTTTAATTAATTATAGATCTAGAGCGTCGGCACAAGTTTTCAACCGTGAAATCCAATGTGCCCTACTCGCGTACTCTCTCACGTGTTTGTGTGTGTATTATGTTGTTTTCACGAACTACCAGTGCGACGCGTCGTCTATAAATGTAAACTGCTGCTGCTGCTGGGATCGAATTATTATATTGTTTAGGTGTCGCGCGGCTTGTGAACGTGAAAGAACATCATGTGTATGACAATGAGACGTGAAATTCTAAAGACGCAAAACAGAGTGATCGCAAGGCTGGTATGGATATTTTTTAAGTGACATGTTTTTGTATATATATGTAAAAATGTCATTCTTAACATTGCTTATACTTGCTTATTTTATTTCTAATTTTATTACGAGATAATTATAAATATAAGTATTTTATATAAGTCAATAATTAAAAGTATTTTGTTTAATAATAAAAGTTAAACAACCTTATACTTTCACCGTCGTAAAGTTCCACTGATAAGTCAAAATAACACATTATACAAAAGATTTGTGGTTTTATACGCAATAATATTATAAAAATACGATATTTGTGTATAATTGATTTCACACGAAAATGTTGTTAGAAAAAGCAATAAATCTAATTAAAATATATGCATTTGTTCTTTAAATATATTCTACAAAGATATATGACAAAAATGATCAATTTTCTGTCAAAAAAAGGAACTTTTTGTATTTAATCCACACTAAATTTTTTATTTTTTATTTTTGTAAAATTAATCTCTTGCAAAAAATGCAACTGCAATGGTGGATACATTATTTAGCTGACTAACTCAAAATATATATGAAATAAGGGTTAAATTATTTCAAGAAAAATCATGTTATTACATAAGTGGAATGACATATATATATACAAGATCTTTTACTCAATAGTTTTATTCAAGTAAAAAAAATAAATACTTAATGTAACCGAATTTTATCCTGTCGAATAGTACTGAGTCGCAGCACGGAACAGCGCGATAAATGAATCGACGACCTCCTGTCCGTTGGGAATGATTTCGCTGGCTGGGGGAGTGAATCCGTATGCCAAGCCTCTGCTCGTCTGACCGCGCAGTTCGTAAACGTAGACAAATGGAATTTTGAACATCCCTTTCACCCAATCGATTGAACCGCCGCTAGCAGCGCCTGATATTTATATTAGTTAAATAGAACATTATTATTAATACATTTATTAACATTATATATATATATATATATATTTTTTTTTTTCTTTATATACCTCCGAGAGTTTCTACGATGTTACCAACTTGATATCTAGTCCCGTATCTCTTTGAAAGTGCATACGCTGCTTGACGACCAACGGCGAGCTAACAATAACAATCGATTCAAAATTACCTTTATATAAAATACTGTATACAGTTTCAAGTTAACCAATACATATAGATTTTCATGTTTTTTTTTCTTTTTAATAGATTTTTATATTGCTTTTATAGAACATATTGAAATTATTGTATAGTTTTACCTGTTGGTCGTAGTTATCTAAATGAGCCGCAGTAAAACCGTACGGGAACATTAATTTTTCAATGTAACTGTGAAAACTTATGTACGCAAAAAGTTTACCAGACACCGAGCTGATAAATTCAGACAATGTTTTTGTTTCGATCTCCGAGAAAGGTGCGTAACCGGCATAAATCTCGCCACACGCGTCAGTAGTACTGCTACCAGGACCTGAAGAAAAAAAAAATGTTATTTCTAGTTACACTTAATTTAAATCAAACGTTTGTAAACCAAGTTCTATATACCTCCCCACTTGTATCCCCAGTTTCTATTAAGATCAGCTCCGTAACATCTTTGCTCTTGGCAGTATCCAGAAGCCCAGCAGAATCGTCCGACGGCTGGCGTTCGAGTTTTACGCCACAAACGATATCTTGCGTCTCGAGGCTAAACGGAATTTAACATTCGTATTATATATAACAAAGTGTAATAAAGTAATTATACGTAAATATGTACCGTTATATTTGATTCTAATTATATATTCTTTGCTAATTGTTTGCAGACTTTTACACGTTACAGCAGCAGCATTGAAAAGTAATTTATTTAATGAAGGAAAAGAAAGACTGTTAATTATGTATACGCATCCTTATATAACGCAAAAAATACCATCGTTTGTTATTCTCAAAACAATCTTAAAAAAACTCAATAATAGTACCACAAAATTAAAAGAAAAATAACTATATAATACAGAAAATTGAAAAGAAAAATCTAATTTCGTTAAAAAAAATAAACTCATTATCTCTGCCACAATAGTCTCAATTTACTTTTCAAGGACTCACATTGATGTGCGTGAACACGTAACCATCAGGATTCGTGCACGGGAAGATGTACCACTCGAACGAAGCAGCAAGTTGTCGGATCTGCGGGTCGCGGCTAGTCAACAACTCGTTGATGAGGTAAGTAGCGGTCGCGTGGGTGATCCACTCGCGAGCGTGTATGCCGGCCTCGACGAAGACGCCAGGTCTGGCCTCGCGGTTGAAGCGCAAGTGCACGCCTTTGATCGAACGGCCTTCGTATGAACGGCCACCTTTGATCGTGCGCACGTTGTTCGGAAAGAGCTGGACTAACATGTCCAGCCATGTGTAGATCTCGTCGAGGGTGTGGAAGCGGTTCCAGCCAAAGGTGCCGTACTGATATATGGTTGAGTGTGTTAGTTTTTTTGTGAAATGTGTGCTTGATCAATAATGGATTGATTTTTTGTGGTTCTGTGTGCTTTTGAAGTGAAAGTGTATTTTGGTGCCGAGTAAAAATGTAATTTTACAATTTTATTCTATTATTATTGTTCAATCCGTTTTTTTATCATAATGAAATGTTTTAATGAAAGCTGTTTCTTACAGGAAAATTCAAACGTTCAAAAAATATGTTCATCTTACTTGGGTGTAGCTCCTGGTTTTTTTTACAGGTTCAGTCGCATTATTCAATAATTCCTGTACGTCCGCTATTTTTATATCGTATTGCAGCTCATAATTTTTCATGAAACTTTTGAAATTATGGTATTGTTCACCAGGTACCATTACATCGACAGATTTATTAATTCCAACTGGATCTTTCCAATACATTATCTAGTTGTTAAGTTTTAAAGTTATCATTTTAAATTTATTATATTATGTTTATATTATTTAACATTTATAGTTTTATTGATTACTTACATCAGTTACATTGACACTCAAATTTCGTAATGCGTTCAAATGTTCATCCGTCTTTGGTATGATGCTAAACACAGATGTTGGTCTTTCTGAAGATACACTTGCAATAATGAGTGTTGTTATAAAAAATACTTGGTAAATCTGGGTCGACAACATGATGCTGCTCAGAAAAAGTTAATTTATTAATTAATAATTTTGATATTATTGCATAAACTAAAGTTTAAAAAAAAGTTGTTTTTCCGTAAAATTATTTCATTAACTTTTAAAATAATGTTCTTTTTCTCAAAAACTTTACTATGTTACACAAAAATTATACATTTAAAATTTATATTTATATTTTATTTATACTTACCAATTAAAGATGCAAAAATTTTAGACAAAATGAAATATATAAAATATTACTGTAGAATATAATTTAGTACATTTTAAATGGATCGATTGCATTGAAAGTATGCGATTATCTTTTATACTGTTAAAATCCAATCTTATATATATTCTATATAGATGCATACGCTAAAACTTCAAACAAAACGCGAATACAGACATAAGTAATTAAGTCTCATGACTAGCAATATTTACATATTTTAAAGCAAATAATCTTCATGCGTTAAAACGTTTCAATGTTCATTCACAAAGGTTTTAATGGTTTAATCAAGCGTTTTATCTCCAATTTAGAATGAGTCCATGTACTGTTACGCGCTATTGACTTCTGAAATATTCCGCGGATTTCTCAGGTAAGAATATTGTCATTCCAATTTTTGCAATTTCCATATATTTATTTCTTATATTGACCAATTATAAATCAATGGAGTCAGCAATTTTAAATACAAGAAAAACAAGCATTGTAAACTACTGTTGCGTAAGTCAATGCTATTGTTATATACTTACAATAGTGATGAATGAGTTTTTCATTCTAAAATAAACTCAGGTAATAATTGTTTTTTTAATTTCCACCCATATAAATATTCTGAATACGAAGGTCATTAATAAATGCAAAATACAATATCAAACATTCATCAATCTTTGATCTAATTTTACGTATGGATTGAATTACTGTCTTTGGAAAAGAATAGTTCAAGTTTCTTTCTATATGTACCAAGGAGTGCGGGGCGCTCCAAAGGCAAGTATAGAGACAAAGCCTAAAGGTGCTATTTTTGAATAATATTTATTGGTACATCTCAGCCTAAATTAGTAAAAAATAAAAAGTTCTATTCCTGTAAAAATTGTTAATATGACCGATGTATTGGAACAGTTATGAGTAACATATGGCTCAGATATGGAAAACTAAGGACCATACATAAGCCACTAAATGGAAAATATGTGGATAGAATAATTTGAAATCAATACATGACAAGAATTTGGTTTCGAATTATAAGTCACATCTATGAGTCAACTGTGTGGACTAAAATTTTAAGTTCCTTTAAACCTGATTAAATTTTTTCATAATAATAACGTACATACTGAAAAAACTTCCTAATATAGAATTAGCAATGTGCAAAAGTTATAGTGAACAAAAAATATAAAAATTTTTATGTTTTCATCAAAAAGCAATTTTTATAATTTTTTTACTAAAAAACTTATTATCTATAGCATTTTAGTAGATACCATTTTAGAACGCTAATAAATAGTGTTATAGAAACTAAGAATGCATCAAATATATTTACAAAACATATACTTGGGGATAACATTCTTTTCTCCATCTTTCAAATGTTTTGGAATTAAATGGGAACGTCGCACAAATTTGAATCAAATTTCGAAACCTTCAATGGATCACACTCACTCATCACCTTAGCCTTACCAGGTTTTCGTAGAGAACCTCATTTTACCCTTGTCGCTTTGGCATAAAGAGTTTTCTTTCTCTCCCTCACTCATTGTCAGTTACTCCGTCATACTAATTTTTTCTAATTCTCCATTCCCTATTTTCCTCTCATGCTCTTTTGCAGCTCAACTTATGTCAACACACTTATTTGCATCCATACAACGTTGCTATTTTATTTGAAAAGTTTGAAAGACAGGTGAAAGATTATACACTATTGAATGCATTGTCAAAAACCTTATCCAGTGTAGAAATACTTTAGAAAAACTTTAATAAAATACGTATTAAAATTGATCTTCTACTGTTATTTCATCATCAATTTTAGAATTATTTTTATAGAATAGTAACTATTTATCTATGAAGGATTAGTTCCCATGAATTCGCTTAATGTTTGAGTTGATTTTCAAATGTCATAATATTGAGTGAGCATATACAATTCGTACAAAAAAGTCAATAGTTGAATAATCATGGACTTATATTTTTTAGATATTGTACAAAAAGGAAAATAAGTTGGGAAGATTGGGAAAGGAAATAAACTAATAAAATACTTCTTTACATGTGAATTGTGTAAGTTAATAAATAATTTATTTAGTCTTTAAATATTATGGTACATCTTAAGATTAAAATCGATAGTTTTCTAAAGCGCGGAAAACATCATGTTAATGGGATGGATATCCGTATTTCTTTCCTGCTTTGAACATAGCAACAAGAGAGTCTATGATTTCTTCGCCGGTCGGGATGATTTGGTCAGGCGGAAGAACAAATCCTCGGTTTCCTCTATCACGCAATTCATAGATGTACACCATTGGCAAATTGAAGTTAGATTTTACCCAATCTAAGGAGCCTCCACTGGCAAAACCTATGTAAATAAACAATTTTATTAATTATTAAATTTTCAAATAATTTCATTTTAACTTAACTGATATATTCACAATAATTTATTAAACATTGCAGTACACGTAGTACTATTTATAGGTGTCTTATATAACTCTTTTCTAATTTAAATATGCATACATAAAAAAGTTTATTTTATGTTCCATTTTATCATATTGTTTGTAAAAACGTAGAGAATTAGATGTTTTTTTTTTTATTACTTTCAAATATCAGAATAGTTTATAGTCAAAACTATATGTCAATTAAGTAGTAATTCCGTGTATTAAATACTGCAACGAAAGTGTTGCATAAAGTATTTAGAGTGACACTAATGATCGCAGTTCAAAATATCAATGTTAAACTAGTTATTGAATATGTTAATTAGCACAAGAAATAGAATATCAATTTTTTAGTAGTTGCAGAATATTTTAACGCTAAACAATAAATGTTGTTCGAATACATACCAATGGTTTCCGCAATATTTCCAGTTTTGTAAGCCGTTCCGTATCTCCGAGCAAGAGCTGTGATAGCTTGTTTACCAATAGCCAGCTATAAAACGCAAGCAAAAATTTGTTTAAGATTTTTTTAATTCATAAATAAGTATATGTCTCAATTTTCAAAATGATTGGTATAATCATAATAATTAATTAAATCTGCTTCTTACCTGTTCATCATAGTTGTCCAGATGATTTTTGGTGTGTCCGTAGGGGAACATCAGAAGCTGTGAATAACTGTGGAATGCGACGTAGGCAAAAAGTTTGTCGGAAATCGAAGTTATGTATTTGGATAAAGTCTCGGTTTCGATTTCAGAGAAAGCTTGTTTGCCAGCGTAAGCTTCGGAACATGGATTCTGGCTGGCACCAATAGCTAAAAGATCAATGATAATCATTAGCAACAATTCGATAAATTATCAAAGTGACATGTGAGATATTGAAGTATAAATATATATACACTTACTCATCCATTCGTATCCCCAATTACGGTTCATGTCGGTTCCGTAGCAGCCTGAGAAAGGAATGCGAGCCTTGTTGGGTGAACGGGTCTTACGCCAAAATCGGTAGTTCATTGATCTCGGCTGTAAATAATGTTTTTATGCAATACTGAACAAATTATTTATCAAAATATTAAATTTCAAAATATATAAACAATAATTTATTTGTTTCCACGCAAACACTTTTTCAATTATTTAACAGAAGGTAATACATATATATATAACTTACGTCGACGTGAGTGTAGGCATAACCATCGGGATTGAACACGGGGAAGATGTACCACTCGTGCGACTCAGCCAATTGTCTGATAGATGCGTCTTTACTGGTCAACAGTTGGTTGATCAAATAAGTGACAGTTGCATGGGAGATCCACTCACGAGCGTGGATGCCACCCTCAATGAAGATTCCAGGTTTGCTCTCGCCGAAACGCAAATGCACGCCCTTGATCTTGCGCCCTTCGTGGGTGCGACCTCCTACGACTACCTCGACGTTGTCAGGGTAACGCTGAGCCAGCGAGTCCAGCCAATTGTAAATCTCTTGCAGAGTATGGTACGAGTGCCAGCCGAAGGTTCCGGCACGAGTCTATAAATGAAAAATATTCATTATACTTTTATTGAAAAATCATTTTATCTTCTCATAAAATATTTTTTTCTCATTTGTAATTAAAAAATATTTATTATAAGTTTGGTTATTGTTTTACTCACGCGAGTTCTGTTACCAGATCTCTCGCCTTCAAGCAGAGCTTCAACATTCTCAACGTAAGTGTCATACTGGATTTCGTTAGATTTCATCAGATCATGGAATTCGTCGAGCTTTTCAGGTGCAACCATAAGATCGGCTGAGTAAGGGACAGCGCTTGGGCTTTTCCAGTACGTGAACTATAGTTAGTAATATTATTCTCATTAATGTTATGGATAAATATATAATAAGACGACTTGACTGAATAAAAAAATATTACTTACACCCTCGACATCGCTATCAAGGTTCTGCAGTACTCTGAGTTGCTCTTCCGATTCCGGTGTGACCCTAAATACTTTATGAGGAGTGGACTCCGCTGCAGCTACCGCCGCCAAGGCGACAGCCACCGTAATGAACCGCAACATATTTCTACAAAAATATTAAGTATATTATGTATTTTGCTTAAATTTTAATAGAAATAATTTAGAATTATTAATGTTTTTTTTTTAATTTTTATTAAAATATGTCATAGATAAGATAAGACTGTCATATCTGCGTAATTTGTAATTATAATAGTTGTTGGGAACTCGATATGATGACTTAAACATTTTTACCATTACTTAAATTATGTATGTGTATTATTCAAGGTTATACGGTTAAAGCCCGATGTATAATAAATATTAAAGTGAAAATAGAAATGGCACAATAAAAAAAATTGTCAATAAATAAAAAATAAAATAATTTTTTATATCAAAAGGTTCTTAGGACAAATTATTGTCAATCTACTTTATAATTTCAATTAACTTATTTAGATAAAATGAAAGTTACTTTGCTAACTATAATATAATGCATTGCGAAAGGTGTGAAAATTTAGGACCATACTCACCGACCGTAGATCCAGAAGTCGACGGATGTGCTAGTGTCACGCTCGTATTTCTAGTCTCCGATACCCGCATCACCTTCCAGTTCGCCGTATTGTTATCATTTCCATAAAAAACATTTATTAGACATTTGTTCAATCAAAATTTCTGAATTATCGAATTCTGCTTAAAGTTTCCACCTCGTAATGAATTAATTATGTCTGAAATGCAGATTCATTCAGACATGCCGCGATGACGAACAACATTAGCTTGTATCGTAGAGTAGTGGGTACGAATATCGATTAAGAATTTATGAGTGAGCTAATAAGTGACGTTAGCGAATTAGGTGATGATTTTACTTTTGCTGATAAATGATAACAAGCAAATTGGGTACACTTGTTTTCCAAAATATTATTAACATTATTTTGCAGTATCACTTTTAATTGCCAAGAGGCAAATATATGGAAGTTGTAATATATGTTATTTTTTATTTATAATTTAGTATAGCATATTCCTATTTCTGATATTTATATAGTATAGTTTGTATGGTATTATCTATAAGTCATCTATAAATTAACGTGTTATGTAACTATGCCATATTTGTGAAAATTCACTGAACAATAATGAATGTTTTTGACAGGGAATCGAGCAAGATTTAAAAGAATAAGTCAAAACAACTTTAATAAAAAAGATAATTTTATTAAAAATCTTTTAATCGTACATTATATTTATTCTTATATTAAAAATTATTCTGGTAACTTATTATATAAAAAGCTCATTTTTGACAGTTGTTTTTTTCATACCATTGCTTACATCTATTTATGAAATTTCAATTAAAATAAATTTTGCAAATAACTATTTTAGTTATAGAAACATAAAAAATGTTAGGAAAGGACACAAATATTTTTACTTTCAAGAAGTAGAATAAATTATATACATTTATTATGTATTATGCAGGAACTGTCATTTGCGTCTTTTGTGTATACAAATGTTCTCTCTTTATATATGACGACTATTAATTACGTAATTATTGTGTTTAATTTTCTGTCTGCTTTTCCTGATACAAAGTGTGTTTAACATTAAGATTTTGATAGCAATTTTAAATCTCAATACCCAAAACGTAATGAAGTTTACAATACTTTCATAATTGTATCACTTGTAAATAAATACTTCTACGTAATGATGAGTCAATTTTAGTTTTATCTTTTTTATGCAGAAAAGTGTTACATTTTCCTCTTATTTTATCGTTTTTGGTTGCATATCATTTTTATGACTTATAACTAATTCGCAGAACTATTTGGTACAATGATAATTATAAAATATTTCCATTATTATACTGCAGGTAAGAGAGTGTTATATTAATTTTTATTTGCATAATTCAAGATCATTTTTGAGAAGCATATTTATAAAAAAAATAAAATAGATAATTCATTAATGATTATAAACATTGGTCTAGACCACGTTATGTCCACATATTAATTTTTATGCTATCTCAAAAATATAATTAATATTAATGAATTGTATACTATATAATATACTAATATTTATGTCTTTCAATATGATATCGCTTATCTCCAATATTAAATTTGGTTATGTAAGGCATATTTTTTTATTAAACTTTATCATTATCAAGCTTTAATTACCTGATTTTAATTATTAAATAATTTGCAACATTAAGGATTTAGAAAAATATAACGGTACAACATAAATTTTTGAGACATTTAATTATTATTCATAAAAAATATACAAATACTGCATACTGGAAGAAAGTTGTTTTGTAAAACAATACTTTAAATATTTGTTATTTATCTGTCAGGTATAACGTACATTGATTTAGAGTACAAGTTCCAAAATACTTTACCTTGTTTGTTTTGTTTTGATATTAAACTAGAGAAATTGTATTCCGTTATACGTATACCTTTTAGATATAATAATGACAGTCCAAAGATAGAGACATAAATTAATCGCAAATTAACAACAGTACAACTTACGTAATAATAGTGCGTAATAATACAATAATCACCTATTTGTTCATTAACATCCCATCAACCCAACCCGTCAAATTATACGAAATAATTTCACAAAGTATAAAAATCCTACGATATTTAGCTTTTTGAAAGTTTTTTTTTATAAAGTTTTAAATTTCAATATAGAAGTTTCCACAGCTTTCAATTTGCTCTTGTCTTTTACATTCATTTATCATATCAACATTAAAGAATTTAACGATTCGTCATATATATATATTTTTTTAATAAATGCATGGTAAATAGCAAAACTATCGTACGTTGCTATAAACTCGTGAGTCATAAGAAATAACTTGGTTAAAATAAAAATTCTTAAACAGAAGAACAAAAAAATTGAAAAATGCATCATTCCTGTAACAATATTACAGTGTCTCTGTCGCGCGAGAGGATACTCATCAAATCGAATAAGCGCAGCTGCTACGCATCTTGAACACAAGGGCTAATCGTTATCATCGGCGCCCGTAGCCAAAATCAATCTTAAATGAATCTGGCGATGAGGAAGTTGACCAATACGAGAGCGAGGACGGCAACGACGTTTAGGGAACTCGAACAAGCGTCGACGTGGTTAAAGAGCTCCTTGTAAGCACTAACGGTGTCGATTTGAGAGTCGACGGTGACGATGCCGGTTGTCGAATCCTTAAACATAAGATTAGCCGTGCCATTGAATGGGTCGTATACGTGGACGGAACGACGTTGGGAATCGCCTCGGTAGCCCAACCAGTTCTCGATCTTAAGGATCACACGGGATGCGTCCTTCTGTTGATGCTCTGGACGGTCGCGTCTCGAGACGACCTGTGACGAGACGAATGATAAAATTGTATTTAATAACATCCATATTGAAAATAGCTTTGAAAAATAAATGACATGAATTTTACCTCGCTATCAATTGTAACTGATAAAGCGCATCTGCTATCAACATCAAACCCAGTGTATTCAGCCAAAGTACCATTTTTACATAATACTCGGAATTCCGTTGCGTTAATGGATCCATTGTTAATTAAGCCTTCATAAAATAGAACATTAATTATTAAATAATTTTATACATAAATAAAAAAATCGCTAAGAAAAATATCATGTTTTTTCAAATTATATTACTAACATTATTATCAAAAAAATACTTGAATTAAATAATGTATAATTTTGATAAACAATAGATATGCTCACTCTTAATGTTTCTGGCTTCCAAGAAGGCAATGTCTCCAGCTCCTTCCTTTAAACAGTTCAATGCACCTTTGTCTCCGTAGTAAATATTTTCAGTTGTTGCTTCGCATCGTTCTCCATTTGCTTGTTTCGGGCACAGCTCACACAATTTACTCTGTGTTTAAAAAATGTTGAACATTATACCTCCAAATGATATTACATTAAAATTAATAATACGTTACCAACGCGATTTTTACCTTATCGACGCATAATATTCAATAAAAAAAAATTAATTTTCAATTATTTCTTTCGATTTTTGTATTGCTTTTTTTTCTTAAGTACGCATAGTAGTAATAATTTACATATTCTAAAACTAATCATTTGTAGCATTGCATCTGATATTTTATTTTCACATCTTGAAATTTGACTACATCTACCCAAAAAAATTTGTTCAATCACATCATGCAAACACTAACTTGATTTCAGTTGACTTTTTCCATAATTATACTACATAATTAGTTTTCATTCGTACACTTAATTACATCCCTATACATATAACACGACCATGCCATCTACAACTCGCAACTTACCAAATCATCATTGAGGGAGCGTCTCTTCAGATCCGTGGAATGATTGGCCTCAACGAAGCCAGGCGTACAGGCGCCATGCAAAAGTTGGGCAACGATCTGCGAGTACTTGCACGAATCGGGCAGTACTCGACCTTGACGCGCCACGTTGATGAAGCTGAGCCAAGCGATACCACCGTACTCTGGGAAGCAAGCGTTGCTGTCCTTCAACTCGGCAAAACTTGTGATACGTTTGCTACGTGCCTTATCACGTATAGCTGCTACGACGAAGCTGCTGCGTTCGGCGCTCGTCTCGCAGTAAGCGATCGGACCTAGACCGTACACTCTGCGTGAGGGACGGAAAAACTGCTATTAATTTTTGCCTAATGCTTCGCTTGTTTCTTATGTATAATTAATGGAGAGCAGCATTATGTAATTTGTGAAAAAATAAAACAATCATATCTGATGAATAAAATCTTTTTATAAAGACGTTACTTTGAATTAAAAATTATCGTGTTTATATACGATTTACAATGAATTTATTAATATTATTTTTATCAAGCCAGTCCAACATTAGCATGTTCTAAGAATTTATTTATGCAATCAAGCTTTCCAGACATTGTCTCCTCCATTAAAAAAAAAACCGAAATTTTCTTTCATACCATTAAACACTCAACAGAATGACACTTACCTGCGTGCCAAATGGCCGAGGTTCGAATCGATCGTGATAATATCGGCTTCTTTCTTCGATATCGCGTTGAAACAGTCAAAAGAAGAGCTACGGACGACGCAGTCTATGACCGGCTTGATACCAAGCACTTTGGCTGAGGCGGAGACCCATTTACACTTGGTCTGCTCGAGTTCGCTAACGGTGCACCATTGTAACTGCTGGCCACACTGGCCACTCGGTAGCTCAAGATCAGTGCCACGAGCGCGCGACAAATAGTGGGCTGGTGTCGTCTCGTTTCTGTACAGGAACATCGTCAGATCGTCGCGCTGGATTATATTGCGTAATGCTTGTGGCCAGGTCAGGGAGTAGCTCGTTTTGGACGCCTCGTCAAGGGCGTTTCTAACTTGGTCTGCTTTCGTTCTGTTGGGTGAAAAAACATAATGAAAATTAAATTTTATGTTATAATTAATCCTTGAAACATTTTATAGCGAAATTTTTCAAATATGAGTCAGAAACGATAGATCATAGGAAAAAGAGGGATTTTTGTACTTACTGGTGGGAAAGCACTACGTTCCAAGGTTGTTTGAACCACGTGCAGGGGTTTGGAGAATCAAGTGCCATCACCGTTCCATTTTCACACAAGTATTTGTAATCCGACATTTTTTTCGTTGATGTATTTGGCTGCAATGTCAAATTATCCACATTTAATTATTACGATAAAGCACATAATTTTTTTCATGAATTTTATACTTATACATCAATTGTAAGATTAATGCAATACACATAGAAAAAGACATCTTTGTATTAAAGGAATGTTATTAACAATTAAAACGAATATTTGTTGGTAGTTGAAGAAATACATTTACAGATAAAAAACCATGCGTTTCAGATGTTTTCTTATATTAAAGTCATGATGACTTAACTATTACAAAATCATATTCATTTGCTATTAAATATATTCTATAACTACTAAGACATATGACTTTGACATGAGAAAGCGAATTATTATTATTAATAGGACGAGACTTAAATACTGTAAATTATTTCTTAATGATAATTTTGAACCTGCGTTCACCACAAATACAAGCAAAAATAAATAAAAGCATAATATTTTTTTTTCTCTACGTATGCTCCCTATGAAAAGTTTTTCTGCTTTTTTAAAGCATTCATTATAGGTTTGTGTTAAAAATTAGCTTTGATTCGCTAGGTTACAGCGAAAACTATAACAGGTTGCAGTGTTTGCAACGAAATTAGCTTATTGTAGAGTTGCAGTGTTAATTTTCGTAGACTTACTAATCGTTTTAGTTTTCATCGTAAGTTCTCAAATTCTGCTACTTATCGATGTGAATTCATCAATGAAATTAATTTTGGTTGTACTTTTACAAATGCTAGCTTTTGAGTGAAAAAATGCAACATGCTAGTTTTCATAGAAGGCATTGGTAGAAATAGAAGCTTGGAAAATGGTTCATACCAAAATTGTAAAACGAATTGAATATTTTTTTCGGGAATAATTATAATCAAAATTATAATCCGAAGTTTCAAAAGCCTTTATAGTAAAATTTTATTTTCGACAAAACACATTCAACCTTTACCATTTATTTATACAAAAAACGAACATGAAAGTGTATGGAAAGTGGCAGGATATAAAATCATGAAAAAGTCTCGTCGATTTACCTTAGAAGGAATTTTATATATAACAGACGTTTCATTATCAACTTGATCACATCTATACTCCTGTAACTAAAAATTAATGAAAAAAAAAATAACTGGAAACTATACCCTGGCAGAAATTCTCAATTTCCTAACTGTAAAATAGCTTACTATAGATATTGATGAAACGATTTTTTTGATTATATTCTTTATTTACTAAACATAACACTAGACTATAATAATTTAAAAATTTTTTTAATAAGTTTTTTCTTTAATTAAGTACATTTCAGGAATTAGAAAATAAAACAATGATTTTTTCATTTGATTCTATTTGTCTCACTCATATAAATAAGCTAATTTAAATCTGCGAAAAACGTTCTTTATTATTCTACCTATATAACGACGAATACGATCGAAAAAATCGTTTTATCAGTGGATAAAAGTCGATAAAACAAGTGTTCTTAGATCCATAACGCAATTAATTTCTACCAGGGTATATTAGGGAGCAATTTTGGGACACAAATCAAAACAATCTCAATATTTTGAAACTATTCCATATGCTTTAACGACATAAATAATGAACTTTAAAGCTGACCTTCAATGTGTTTTTATGTCAATTTTACATCTGTGTTACATAAATTATTGTAACTGATAATTTTTTTATAAATGCGGGTTTAAAAAATTTAAATAACAGTTACTACTTAATCAAGACTAGATGTTGAATGTGTTTTGAATGAGGCGAATATTTTATGTTATATCAAAGTAAAATGCAAAAAAAATGATATAAATTAAAATTTCCAGGAATCAGCACTTCAGGCCCCCTTCATGGCAAATTTCCAATTCTTTTCTCATCGGTTAAAGCAGTGTTTTGCGAACGAACGCGTACGTGCAATAGCTTGTTGTAACATACTAACCGCAAAATAATCTTTGGCGACCTGCAGAGATACATAAGCAACCTGTCCTCGACCCGATGTCAGACAATCCAACGCACCTATGTGTCCGTGACTCCTGGGATTATTGTATTCGCATCTTTCTCGGTCATCGCACAGCTCACACATTTCTGAATACTTCTTTTCTAAAAATTATAAAAATTATTAAATTTGAAATAATAAAATAATTCTCATTCGTTCGATCGTAACGCTATGATCTTACTGAGTTCGATGTTATCGAAGGTCCCCTCGCTCTCAGGTACCCACGATCCTGGACGGCAACCCTTTTTAAAGAAGTCTCGCAGGTTGATCATCTCGTTCTCCACTACGGTCTGATCGGTTCGGCACACGTTGTTCATTACCTTCTGTTCGAAGTACTTGAGCACGTGGTCGTTCCACATCTGCGTCTGACTAAAGCCGGGGTGGCAGAAACCTGCACCAACGAGAGAGCCGAAGCCACCCTCTGAAGGTACGTAGCTTTTCGGCACGATCGCCACCGATTGGAATTCGAATTGTTCTGAAATTGATGGTTTCTTTTATTAAATGCAGTTCACGTCAAAGAATGAAATTTCCATAAAGGGAAATTGTGAGGAGTGTACTATCTACATGCGGGTCAAGGATTTTCTCAAACTTTAGGCTATTTTTTTCGATATATAAAAAATTATATCGAAATATAAAGAAAACTCCACTAATTAGATGCTAACGCTAAAAAAAACTATAAAGTTCTGGACATTTTTAGCTTTTAGAAGTATACTCTTCTATAGTGAAATATCTTCGTGTTTTTACCATAATATAATTCCCCTGCATTTAGCCACTTAAGCAATTGGTTTAAGGGTCAATTGTTGTGATATGAGATGATTGTTTGTAGTTTTGAGTGACATTAATTAATATTTACATTGAGAAGAACGGATAACTAGAACTCATACACTGAGAAAAAAAGATAGGAAAAATTCCAAATGTGTTTGGAAAAATTACCATATTTCTAGTAAAGCCACCA
>JAWWEQ010044654.1:0-17082 GCA_035583055.1 Torymus tubicola | reverse complement strand
AACAATTTAAGCCCAACTGGATTCAAATCCATCACCTCTGTGAACCTGCAGGTGACGGCAAAGCCTACATTTTGAAATGTCCATATATTGGGACAAAGTAGGTCTAAAATTTCCAATTTTGTCATAAATATAAAATATTTTTAGTATATTAGTTCAAAATTTTATTAATAATTTAAATATCTTTTATACAGATCGTTTTAAAAGGAAGAATTTAAAGGTGCCAATCTCCCCTTAAGAAAATTCTACTGAAAAATGATTACAATCTTAAAATAATATGTCAATTTCTGTAAATTGGAATATGCATTAAGATCTTTTTATATTCATATACGTTTTATTACAAAAAATTACGCTTCTTTTCAATTATTCCTATCCCTATATATCAATAAATTTCTATGTGTGCATATGATTGATGTTAAATCAAGGCATCAAAAAATAGATGTACTTAAACTTTAGTGAGCGCGTTGTGTTTTGTGTATTAAAAGTTGATAAAAAATTTCAGATTTTATAAAATTAATGTTTTTTAACTGTGCTACGTCAAACTTTATAGTTTTAGTACTTTTTACTGATTCCGATTAATCTATACCTCTTTTTAGAGAAACATTTTCTATAATAGTCGTAAGAATAGCTATTTGTATAATTTTTTCGGTTTTTTTAAATAAATAGTTTAAAAGACATATGAATATTATTTCACTTACATGCAAATGAAAAATTAAAATTTAGAAAACTAAAAAATCCAGACTACTTTTACCAAAAAATTCAGATATCTTTTTATGAGACGAAAAGTGGCTCTAAGAATTCTAGTTGAATCTAGTTGAATTCTATGGAAATTTACAAGATAAAACGTGTATTTAACATATTTCAGATTTTTTATTTTTATTTAAAGTAAAAAGTCTGTCAATATTGAAATATTGAAGGACGCTCAGCACCCTTCTTGACGAGAATAAGGAACGAAATAATAGACGAGTAAGCGGGACGTCGAGCAATCGACGCATCCTTTATTTGTTGAATTGGGTCTCTAACCTTACTTTTTTTTTATCATATTCTGCTTATCATATTTTATGTACGTAAATACTGCACATAAATTACTTAATTGGAAAGCATTTTTAATTTACATTTTATCTATAAAGTTTCATGGTGAAAGATTCGAGCTTTTAAGCTATAGTTTGCTTCCCCGCGAAATCAAACTAATTTTTTTCTTCAATGTCTAGTGAGAATTTTTCGCAGTTCGGGGGAAAATTTTTGTGTCTCCAGTTTATGTCAAATCGTATGAAATCTATTTCTATATACTTATACTTTTTATTATTTGTTCCGTACAAATGCGGCGCTGTACTTGATCCTTAATGTTGTAGAGTCATTTGATTGGTTTATATAGACCTTGGTGGAAATCCAAAACATTTTTTACTCAATAACTGACTATTTATTTTAGACTTGGACATAAAATAGGCACTTTACTTGTCTAGATATTAGCTTCCGGTGAAACGCTTTTTTCCACATTATTCGAACATTAAGTAGGTAAAAAAATGGAGTGGCTTTAAAGGTATTAAAGTTGACTATTACAATGAGTCAAAAAATGGCCAAGTAAAAGCTTATTATTATGGAGAGGAGCGAGAGAGACAGAACAAAATGGCAATAAATGAATTTTACTAAATATTTATGAAAGGAGTGCACCAAAATATTTTTTAGTCTCCCTATATTGTTTTTATTTGTTTAAACTTTTAGTTATTGTTAAATTTTACCTACTTCAACGCCAAGTTTGTAAGAAAACTTGGAACGAAAATTCGAAACTTAGGTTATGTTACTCCCAATCTATTAAATGGGCGAATAATATCAGAAAAAGCGTTTCACCGGGAGCCAATAATTAGTCATTTCTCTTGGCGATTTACTGAGATTATGCCCCATTTTTAATAGTCAAATTTCTACCAGGGGAATAGACGCCAAAATCAAATGTGTTTGAACTTTCAAAATTGAATTCTTCAGTTGAGAATTTAAAACTAGATAATTATAATATAATATAATTAATTTATTCTTAAGCTTAATCAATAGTTTACGTTAAAAATAAAAATAAAATTAGCTAAAACGTCATAAGATCTTCAACGTGACGAAACACTTGATTTATTTTCTTTTTTTTATAGGCTTCTGATACAAAAATCAAAAATAGTTAGTATCTAAGTTGTAAAGTTCTATGGTTGGCACAAATAACATTTTACGATATAGTATCCCTAAAGTTTGTCCCTGTGTCGATATAATAAATTATCAGGGGTTGGACCATCATTGTATGTGTAGGATTATTATCGAAACAGATTATTAAGGCTAAAAATTTGACAATGAAAGCATGCAAAATAACCACTCACTGATCACCCTTTGTTTTTAACTCTCGATGAAATAATATTGTTATGTGTGAGACTATCCCGAATCGCTATGTATTAATAGGTCCTGACATGTTTATGAAATACAATAGAGATAGAGTATCCAGTAATTGATATAGTTTATTCGAATATTTATAAGCCAAAGATAAATATCCTAACTCGTGTTCGCGGTGTAACCAATTGACGTTCCATCAATAACTGATTGCTTCGTTCATGGTTGGTCTTCCTCGAAGTCCTCTCCTCTCGTCATTATTCCTCTTTGTGTCCGATCTGGCCTGTCGTTCTCTCTCTGTCTGCCCCGGTCTGTCGCCCTCTCTCTTTCTGCCCCGGTCTGTCGCCCTCTCTCCCTCTGCTCCCGTTTTGATGCATTTCCGCCGTTTTTATATCTTTGCCCAGGGATTCCTGAGTGGGGGATTATTTCTCCTGAACTTTCCGTTTCTTACCCCCTGTTAGCTGTTCCGCTGACTTTTATAAGTGTTGTCATGCGCCTTCGATGTTCACGTTCCGCTGACGCTCTGTATGTTGTTGCCGCGGAATCGTGCTAGGCCACGTGCCTCGGTTTCTCTGATTTGTGCATTACTTATTACCACATATTTACGGGTTCATGATCACACTCAGTTGCTCACTAGGAGCTTCCATTCATAGCAGTACATAGCGAAACAAATAGGCAAAACTATAAAACCACAAATTATAAAAAACTTATTAAAATAGCTAGCAGTATAGATTGTAACTCAATTTTGACTATACAAAATCCTAACGCTGCCTCAGAGTTATTAGTTGAACTAGTGATTGGATGTGTTAAAAAAACAACAATTGCAACAAAACGAAATATACAAAAAATATGATTCCCAGAAAGATACGGATCACTATAACGCAATTATAAAATCATGTAAAACTAAAGAAACTTTAGACAATATCCTTAAAATAAACATAACTTGTAAATTTACTAAAAAAAAAAAAGAATACATAAACTATTGTAAAATTCTAAATAAGGTTATTAAAGATGTCAAACATAAATTCGATTATAATAAGTTTAAAAAATGTGTCAACAGTCCAATACAACTGTGAAAATTAATAAACGGGAAATTTAGTAAACAAAGTTGAACCAAATAATAGATCTACTCTTTGCAACCAAGACAATAAAAAAATAGAAGATCAAGGCAAAATTGCTACACTTATGAATAAGTATTTTTGTGAAGTAGGTTCTGAATTAAGTACAAAAATTAAACAACCTATCGGTATATATTTATAACAATATATATTTATTGTATACAAATAAAAGACTAAATGTGCCCAAACCAAACAATAAATCAATGTTTCTAGAATTCACTGATGTACTTGAAATATTCCTACCGAAAAATATCAGCTGATTTATCAGTTGATTTGGCAGCTGATTTATCAGTTGATTTAGCAGCTGATTTATCATACCAAAATATCATCTGAGATTCTTCCCGGATGCTACCAAAAGCTTACGTAAATTAAAGATCAGCTTCTTCAGAAATGGAAATTACCTATCAGGATGTTTTATCCCTCAGATGAGTTAAAAAATACAAATTTTTTTTAATCTCCGTGATACCTAGGTACTTGAGTTCACGCCAAATATATTTTGGATCAGTCAATGAAGACAAACATATGCAATAGTAATTATTCCTCGTCTCTTCGACTGATTTATCGCGAACTTGCCTATAGGCAAGAAGATCAAGCCCAAATATTGACCTGCGGAAACGCCCGTACAGGCGATCACGCTCTTGGATTGGCCGACGGTGTTCAGCGGTGAACCAGGGGTGCCTTTTTTTCCAGGCACGATAGTTTTTAGTGGTGCAAGAGCATCAATTGCACTAGAAACATAAGACTGAAAAACAGAAACATATTCCTCAAGAAAAGCTGACTCCACCTACGACGAGTCTAAATCTTTCAGGTGATTAATGAGGGAATCGGCACTGATAGCCTTAAAATCACGAAAAGTAAACGACGTTAACCTAGGTTTGGGCGACTGTAACTGCAATGTAGCAGTGATTATGTCATGACAATTGATGGAAAGTGACGCGGTCTTCCAGTAATTTACTACAATTTACTACAGTGTCCTGACTGTCTACTAAGCAAAGATCGAGCCAAGTGACAGAGGTGGGTTTGTGATGTGCTGCACTGTATGAAATATTATAAAGCCCATTCTCTCTACTGCATTTACTAACGAAATTTGCGTCATCATTCTTTATGAAGTTCGTTTCACGAAGGAAAGGAGCATGAGGAGAGCGATAAAGTACGCCAACAAAAAGGTCAGATGACCTTTAGCAGAAACTTCACAGAAGAGATATTCCGGTTTGTCTGATTGACAAACCCAGGTACCATCCGATGAACAAAGAAAAGTTGCAGAGAGAAAGTTATGGATGCATAACGCAACACCACCACCGGATTTATTACGATTACGACGGAAAGGTGTGTGATTGTCGAAGTACCAAGCCAGGTTTTAGTTACAGCAATGATACAGTAGAAAGATCGAGTAAACAATAATAAATTGATCATTCCCACGTGTACTTTAATAGAGTGAGCATTGAAGTGACAGACTCTAACACCGCGATCTCGAGATCCAGAAAGAAAGAGAGAGAGAGAGAGAGAGAGAGAGAGAGAGAGAGAGAGAGAGAGAGAGAGAGAGAGAGAAAGCTACCGCATGCAAACTCTGTAGCCCCAGCAAGAAGTACCTAGTGAAAATTATTGCGTGATTTATCACATGAGATATCGTGTGACATATCACATAATATTGTGGAACAATTTCTCACGCGATATATCACACGAAATTATTGCAATAATCAAATTTTCATGTGATATATCATGAGATAGATCAGACGAAATATATAAAATTATCATGTGATAAATCAGATAAAATATCACATAAAATTAGCACAGTAAAGAAAATTTTTACGTGATGTTAGTCATATACATGTATTTTGGGCGCGCTTTTATTTTTTATACAAACGAAATTGACAATTATTACAAATTTTATTACTGTACTATTCATTAACATTATCTTTCAGAAAGTATAATATATTGTTTATACTAGAAAAACAAATAAGACAAATTTGAATTCTACATTTTGAGGTTATAAGAAAAAAGTCGGAATAGCAATTATTTTGTAATTAAATTATTCGATCTAAATTTTTGATCAATTGCGATATTGAATAATTTTCACGGTGATTTTATTGATTTACGCAAATGCGCATATAACTCATGTAATTAATTACTATTTCAAAATATTTATTTTATATCAGAAAGCATTTTAAATTTTGACGTTATTTAGTTTGGATATTGAACTATCAACCAATTGTCAATCAATACCATAACCTAGCGGGAAAAAACTACATGGTGCACCACCTAGACTCCGTTATCGGATACGTCGAATACAGAGATCACGTATTCGATGGGTGAGGAAATCTAAACACAAAAACCTGTGGTTCGGTCAAAGAAGATTTCATCGGCAGCTTTTCTCTTTCCATAGCTATTAAAATATATAACAAGTAACTTTGGGCCCATTTAAGAAATTTTCCAATTTTAATTGTACAACTAAAACCTAAATGTTCAAATTTTTTCTGACTTCTCGAAATACATTCTACAAATAAAATGAAATTTTTTACATATAATAATATTAATAAAGTAATACACCGTATTCGAAATTAATCATTATTAATCTTTACAAAATCTCTTCCCTTTCATAACTTCATCTATTCAATAGTATCTCTCTACAAGTTGAAATAATGTTTTTGACGAATAAATAAATAGTGTTGTTAATATAAAATGTTTTACGAAAGTATAAAATAAGGCAACTATAGACGTTTTTTTCTGTATAATCTATTCTCACTTCATCCCCGTCTTTTTCTCTATATCTCGCCGGCTCGCTTTTTCGTCCTCTCTCTGCTCTCTCCCAATCTCATCTATTCAATTACACCTCTCTTCAAATTGAAATAATTTTTTTCATGAATATACAAAAAATAGTATGTTGTTAAAAATATTATAAAAACTTCCGATAGACGTTTAAGTACTTTCACCCTTAAAAAGTTATGAAATCTCACTAAAACAATTTTTTAAAGAGTATTAAAAATAATAATATTGTTAATATAAAACTTTCTACGAAAGTATAGAATAAGGAAATATAGACGTTTTTTCTGTTTAATCTATATATATAAGCTGCAATTGTATACATTCAAAGTGATCAGCGCAAATCAAACAAATGTAAGTTGTGACATCAATTATCGATTGTCAAGTAATGCAAACTACTCTCCAAAACAACTGTATGATTGTTCTGCAAAATGTATTCAAATTTGATCATTCTTTTATCTAAATCAAACACAAGAAAGTACTGAAATCAGTTAATTGTAGTCAAGTACCAATATCAATTGACTTGACTGACGTAATACAATTTTTTGTACCTTGCCTGTAAAATTACATTTCACGCCCACATTATAGCTTCTAAAATTTGCAGCCAGCGGGCATAAAGTGACGCTTAATAGGTGAACTGCTCACCTACTCCGATACATACTTGAGGGGCCCGACGGTTTGCAGTTTACAGTTGAACTTTGAAAATATAGAGTACTAAATTTTTGCATTAATTTATTAAAACTGTTCATACATACAAGTCCAACATAATAAATAATTATATTGGCTCTACTTTGTAATTGATTATACCGTTTAAATATGTCATCCCTACATTTACAGAATCTTTATGATTTACCTTCATTACCCAAATTATTTGAGTGATAATTACCTGAAGTGATAGGTTCGCGGATCAGTTTTTTCGGTATGAGCATATCCACTGAATTTTTAATTCTCGTGTCACTGAGTTAGATCTTTCATATAAATAAACCTAGTTAACCTTGAACTACATAGAACTATTAAACAAAATTCTCTTGAAATAGCACTTCATTTTTATCAAGATCAACAGTGGCGATCATGATTAAAACATCCTCCAAACATTACCAAAATTTATTTAGACCATCCTGACATTATATTTTTTCAGAAAAAACAATCCACAAAAGTGTGCCTGCTTTCAAAACTGAAATAAAAATCGTTGAATCATCGTACTCCAATTTATAAATTTCAAAATTTTTTTTATTTTTACCGTTTAAAGAAAATAGCTATTTTTTGTAAATTTAAAAATCATAAAATATTCTTCTTGGACGAACAAAAAAATGACGCTTTGCAAATATGTGTGCTTTATTTCTAAAATAATCTACAGAATTTGAAGGAAGACAACATCGAAACGTGACTCGTTTAAAAAAAGTGTCTTATTAGGTGGTACATCCACAGAAAATATTATATTATCCTTAGCATAGATGTGAACTATTGATTTGAACATTTATGAATATATTACCCATGCGTTAAAATGTCACAGTGCCGAAATTAATTGGTCACGCGAGAACATTTCTTTGAATTTTCCGAACATATAGAATATCGCACGTAAACAAAAAGCGCGTAGAACATAGGAATTTTCGATTATAAAAAATAGCTATGACAAAAAATGAGTAACTCTTTTTTTATCATGTTTTTTGACCTTTAGTTATGAAGTAAAAGTGTTTCAGATGATGTACCTTAGAAAAATTTAGAAATTTTTTTTTCGTGTCCGAAATTGAAAATTTGGTAGATGAGTTCACATACATAGAAGCGACCTATTTGTATACATTTTATATGAAAATGACCATGTTTACAGTTTGAACTGCAAACCGTCGGGCCCGCCAAGTATACATGGGAGGAGGTGAGCTGTTACTCTAAGGTGTCACTTTATGCCCGTTGGCTGAAAATTTTAGAAGCTATAATGTGGGCGTGAAATGTAACTTTACAGGCAAGGTATGAAAAAATGTATTACGTCAGGCAAGTCAATTGATATGGGTACTTGACTACAATGAACTGATTTCAGTACTTTCTTGTGTTTGATTTAGATAAAATAATGAACAAATTTGAATACATTTTGGAGAAGTCATACAGTTGTTTTGGGAAGTAGTTTGCATTACTTGACGATCGATAACTGATTTCACAACTTTCATTTGTTTGATTTGCACTGATCATTTTGAATGTATAATTATAGCTATGTAGATTATACAGAAAAGACATCTATAATTGCCTTACTTCATCCTTTTGTAGAAAGTTTTATATTGACAATATTATTATTTTTAGTATTTTTAAAAAACTTTTTTTAGTCAGATTTCACAACTTTTTAAGGGTAAAAGTACGTAAAGGCATATCGAAAGTTTTTATAATATTTTCAACAACATACTATTTTTTGTATATTCATAAAAAAAATTATTTCAATTTGAAGAGAGATATAATTGATTAGTTGAGATTAGGAGAGAGAAGAGAGAGGACGAAAAAGTCAGCTGGCGAGATAGAGAAAAAGACGGGGAGGAAGTGAGAATAGTTTATACAGAAAACACCGTGTATACTTGCCTTATTTTATCCTTTCGTAAAAAATTTTATATTAACAGTATTATTTTTATTTTTAATTTAAAAAAAAAATTTCATACTTTTGAACAAAACTTTTAAGTGAGATTTCACAACTTTTTAAAGGTAAAAGTAAATGAAAGCATTTCCAAACGTATCACGTGATTTGTCACGCGACATTATGACTCATGATATGTCACCAGATATGTACGTGATTTATCACGTGATATGTCACCAGATATGTACACTCAGAAAAACGATCTTCCGGTTTTGAAGTGAAATTCCTCCTGAGAAAATCATCTTGGTACAAAGAAGGATTTATCCTACGCGAAAAAATTTCCTTCTGCGTGAAAAATCATCTTCCCGCTATAGAAATGTTAACTTTCAGTTGCAAGATAATTCCTTCTTCCATAGGAAGATATTTTCTTGGCCCTATTTTTAGCGGAAATCCTCCTCCAATAAGCAGATTCTCGTTGGTGCAAGAATATCGTTTTCTGAGTGTATGTGATTTATCATGTGACATGTTACCAGATATGGTCGTGCTTTATCACGTAACATGTCACCAGATACGTTCAGAATTTTTTTGCATGATCTGTCACTAGATATGTATGTTATTTATCACTTCACATGTCGAAAGATATGTATATGACTTATCACGTGACATGTCACCAGCTGTGTACGTCACTAAATCGTCACAATATGATATTTCTATAAAAATATATACAAATTATCACGGAATATGTTACTAGAAATATACACGAGATATGTTTTTAGACAGAAATTGGTGATCTGAAAACTGTCAATCTGTCGTTTACGAAAGCTGGGCTACTCTAAGGCTGTATGTAACGGTTAGCTATAAGATAATTTTTTAGATATATATCAATAATGACTGCTTGTGTTCTTGATGTGACATGTGGTTAGATACAAACTGTGCTAGTGACCACGAATGGATTAATTACAATGAAATCCAAGCTTTGAGACTCTTGACACTTGTTAACTATTTGCTTACCAGTCTTGTGATAGAGCGGTTTCATTGACGTCATTCCTCAGGTAAACCATGGGCCTCCTAGTGCTATTTCACGACAGGCGCCCAATGACTATTCGCCCAATTACTCTTTGACTTGAGTAAGGCATTTGACACAATTTCTCCCTCTCGTCTTCTGGAGAGGCTGAGATTGATGGGTTTCTCCAGAAACACTCTCATGTGGATTAACTCCTATATTTCTGGTAGACAACAATGTGTTTGTACAAATTGTCAAGGTTCCTCTTCGTAGCTATGCACGAATCTTGGAGTACCACAGGGATCAGTTCTGGGACTTTTGTTGTTTTGCCTTTATATAAATGACTTACGTGACATCCTCGACTCGAGATGCACCAAGCTTGTACTTTATGCCGATGATTTACAAGTGTATGTACAAATTCATCAGGACAATTTGGATAAGGGCATTCAAACACTGCAGCAGGCAGCAAAAGTGGTGTCGGGGTGGGCGGTGAGTACTTTTCTCAAGCTCAATAAATTAAAAACAAAAGCAATCGTTTTTGGTAGTAACTATTTCGTGAATAGTTTTTACTCAGGACCGAATCCAAGAGCGTTCGACCTTGGAGATGGTATCGACCTGGTGCTCGCATCCCATTTTCCGACACCGTTACTAGTCTCGTTATTGTAGTAGACGCAAAGCTTTCCTGAAAAGCTCATATTAATCATATTATTAAAAAGTTCAATCGCGTCATGTTTGCCTTACGATTTTTCCGACGTTATACCACTGAGACCTTGCGAAAACAGCTCGCAACCGCTCTGCTGTTCCCTCATCTAGATTATTGCTCGACGGCGTTCCTTGATGCATCTCAAGAGTTGAGGAATACAATACAAAGACTGCAAAATTCATGTGTGAGATACGTGATAGGTATAGGTTGAGGTGATCATATTTCATCCCATAGAACAGGTCTCAGTTGGCTACGTATAGAATGCGTATGTATACCCCGAACTGTCTTGAGAATCTCTTCTCGTACATATCTATGTACCCAGAACTGTCACTAGAGGCGAAATTAAAGATTTAACAGCACCCCTGATGCGCATCAAGACTGGAATCAATTCTTTTCAAGTACGTGGTGCGCATCTGTGGAATTCTCTGCCTGCTGAGTTAAGGAATCTTCCATCTCTCAGGAGGTTTAAAACAGCATTGAGAGAGTACCTTCTTGATCTAGATTAATATGTATGTAAATTTTATTTATTTATTTTATGTAGTATTTCTGTTGTCCCATATACATCATTTTTATCGGTGTGAATGTAATTTATTAGCGTGAGTGGTGAGTATGAGAGTGTGTGTTTTTAGCCTTAATTTTTGAGTATTTTATATAAATGATTGTGAGAGACATACGTATATTAGTTCACCAAATTAGCTCTTAATATCTGTAATATCACTAATTTCTTAGTTTTTGACTTACTTTTCAGTATTACTATCAGTATTATTATAGTTATTAAGTATTGACTGGGATATTACATTGCAAATCAGTATTTTAAGAGACTGAAACGGTAACTTATTTTTATATTTTTATAATTTATATTTTATATTTTAAATTGAAGTTTTAAGAAGTATTTATTGTATATATTATTTTATTATAAATTATTCGTAAAGTTATATTATTTACATAAATTTTATACACGTATTATAGAAACATTTGTAAAACAATCGTTTACAATAAACTATTATTATTATTATTATTATTATTCGGTTCTTTGGACGGGAGACACAGTAGAGATGATAATTGTCAAGAATCTGGACGTTGACAAATGATTAAATATTCGAGATTTATTTTATTATGTGCTCTGCACTATATTGGTGCTATTGAATGGTTATCTAACTTCCGAGAGAACGTTTTGGCGTTCTTTGCCACGAGGTCAACTTTCCGACTCATTCCATTGCAATGACAATCATCGCCTTTGACACAGTGACCTGTGATACCAGTTTCACAAACAATTGCATGAGTTAATGATTAATGTGGTGTTCTCCTTTACCACTAACCCTATTTTATCGGAGGAACATGTCAAAATAATCAATATAAATATAAGGATAATGATGTGCGTCTTAAACAAATTGACTTGCCCTGCATCATCCACTAATAAATGATCCTACAAATTTAGGATGTAAAAAAACATGTTTGTTTACTTTTGAACGAAATTTGGTTAATTTTCGTTCATTTTTGTTTAAAAAATAAATAAAGGGTTCGTCGTTTTTTTGTCTGGAATCTTCTTAGGATGATGGATTAGAGGATTACGTAGAACAAATGAATTCGTCTAAGGTATAAATCGCTATCCTATTATTGTATTACTTAACGTAAGATGTGCGCTATTGATGAACCAGGCTCATTACAACTACTTAAAGTGAGAAATCATTGCCGTTTATTTGTAGCAAAAATTAGATTGAGATGTCAGGATTAGATTGGGTGACTAACTTTGTCGAGTAACAATAGTGATATTAAATTAATAATTACACATGCCCACAAAAAAGTATGATTCACCTGAAACCAGACCACCTTTACTACATGTTTAGGAGCCCGCTGAATCCGAATCTGAAGTCAGAATATTCGTAACATTTCAGGTTTTTTCAGAATTCAGCCAAAATGCTGAAAAATTCAGGTATTTCATATAGTAGGCTACACGACTATGATGTTTTTGAAAATACAAAACTCTTATTCGTCGCAATTTAGGATACAGAACCTGGATGTTTTTTAGTTCACTGAATCCGAATCTAATGTCAGAATCACCAGATCAGGTCAGATTTGTTCCGAATTCAGAAAAAAATGCTGAAAAATTCGTTTTGAACTGCGTCGTAAGAGAGATTCATATTTTCAAAGAAATTATATAATCGACTATACGACATACATGCATTTTTAGGTAGGCGGGCTCGAAAACATGTAGTAAAGATAGTCTGGTCTCCGGCGTATCCTAGCTTTTTATGGGCCTATACTATTGTTAATAAATTTCTTACCCGTATTGTGACTTTTTTCTTTCTTTCATCAGGGAGGGGAGGGGGATCATAGCCGTATCATTGCCGACTGACCAATTGACAGTTTTAAGCTTATTAAAAATAAAATACGTAAAATCACAAAAAATAAAGAGAACACTTCGCTGCGGTTTTGTTATTTCGGAGCAGGTAATACAAATAAATAAAGAGAATTAGTTAAGTATACTGAAAAAGATTTATTGCGAGAAGGGTGTAATTAGATCATTAGAGTGCGAAGGTCGACGCACAACTAACTGTACATAGATAGCGCACTAGCGTCTCTCATTTTCACCTGTACACACATACATTCAAAGGCGTATTACCAAGTCAGTTTTTTTGTAAAAAAAACTTTCAATTTTCAAACAATATTTATTTCTGAACTTTGTATCTCATCGGGAGTGAGAAAATCACTTTTTTTTAATCTTTTTTCTCACTCCACTTCATTATCACCCATATTTACTCTCTTCTCTCCATCGTCCTCCTTTTTTTTTTCTTAATGCGTATCATCTGGCCATATTCTTCCGGGAGAGCAGCCGAGCAACTATCCGCCTTCCCATTAAGAACTATCGGCATCAGCATATGTCGAACTGAAAAACGTCTACAGTTGACTTGAATTTTAAAGTGAATCATCTAAACTCTGGACCCCCCTCCTAACATTTTCTCTATGAATATTTGATCGAAAATATTTTTCTCGAAAGAATATTTGTTCGAATACATTTGCTCGAAGGGACGTCTGCTCGAATGGACATTTGCTCGAATGGGCATTTTTCTCAAAGAAACACTTGATTGAAAATCTTTTCCACATTGAAATGAGGATTGTCGTCTTTGTCACAGTGACCCCTTCTACCAGTTACGTAAACATTCGCATGAGTGATGTAAGATATACTCGATTTATCCTCGCACTCTTTCAGAAAGTGAATTTTGTATTTATAGTTTTGTATTTATAGTTTTATATTTATATTATTTATTGAATTTACATTTCAGGCGCATTATACCTACTTTAAGTGCGAAATCATTATTGTGTACTTATTGCGGAAATTAGATTGAGATGACAGTTTGGGTAACTAATTTTGTAGAATAGCGATAATGATATTAAATCAATTATTCTTAATGTATTTATTACTTACCAGTATTGTGCCTTTTTTGTTTCTCCCATGATATGTACGATTGTTGATTTAAGACTACTTTGTTTTGCTTCAATTCGTTTCTTATGATTTGTGAATACTTTTTTAACATAGATAAAATAATATATATACGCTATTATGTAAGTATATTATAAGTATATTTGTAAAATACTTCGGAAAAACAGATGAGTAACTAACCTAGAACAGAACTATGTTATGAAAAAACTAGTAAAAAATGGACATACTACATAAGTATCAACATTTTATTAATATTACAGTTTAATGATAATAAATAATAAATATTAAAATCGCTTTGGTTTTTATGATGTCGATTCGGATTCTTCATCAATGTTCTCCTTTCTCTTACTAAGCAGTTGATATTTTTTGCGTTCGTTACGTAAAACATATTTCAATGTTGCTCTATCAACTATGCAAATATCTTTTTTTTTCTGCATCCGTTAAACCTTTTTTTTTTGTTCGCTCCGGTAGTATGCCTACAATCCTATTAATGATATATTTGTTAGAGATATATAGATTATAGTTTTATAGGATACTTAAAAGTCTCAGTAGTAAGTACTATTTTTAACACACACCATCGTAAAGTTCGTACTTTATTCCCACTTCAGCGGGAATAAAGTACTATGTACATTGCCTACCGCCACTCTAGTTCCCAGCGCCACGTACATGTGCTTGGGTAAATTTACAAACAGTGCATTGTGATCAAAACGAAAGTGAGGTTAGGGAATAAATATGCAGCATTTTTTCCCTTTCCAACGCAAAACAAGTACGAATTTTATGATAGTTGTGTTAAAAAATTGTATATTGCACTCGTAAATATAATATAGTATATAATATAATACAGTAAATATAATATAATATAATATAGTGAATATAATATAATACAGTAGGTTGTGAAACGTGCGATAACTCACGCTTAGGGAGCGCACAGACCACTTTATTCCCTTGGTGTATAATATACTATTACGTTAAATTATTTTTAAATATAATGTGCAGTTAATCATTAAGTTAAACTCTTTCAAAGGTAAAATGTACTATTAAATATCGGTTTTTATACATTTATATATTAATAAATGTATTGATAGATTTCTCTTTTTTTGCTTTATTCAATTTACAATCTGTCTTCATAGACATTTAGTAAATTTTTTATTTAAAATTAAATACAATTAATATGTAAAGTGTTTCACCAATGATCAGCATCTTCCAACTCTTTTCAATATATACATTACGATACATTACATTACATAAGACATTTGTATTTTTTTAATCTTGAGTTACGAAGTGTGGTATGGAGAAGTTCTACTGGTAGCGCGTTCTGATGTAGAGTCAGTCGGTCTTTGTACTTTTGTGTATATTAATCATTTCTTGCTTAACTGAAGGTATGTTAAGATCGTTTCTGATATATTCATTAGGTACAAACCATGGGGCGTGCACTAAGTTTCTCAGCGTTTTGTTTTGAAAACGTTCAATGATTTCAATGTTAGAGTTAGATGAAGTACCCCATAGTTGTACGCCGTACGTCCATATAGGCTTGAGTATGTATTTATATATTAAAATTTTGTTGTTGATGGTGAGTTTTGAATGTTTCCCGATGAGCCAAAACATTTTTCGCATTATGAGACCTAGTTGCATGCGTTTATTCCATATGTGTTCTCTACATGTAAGACGTCGGTCGAGATGCATTCCCAAGTACTTCACTGTGTCCTTTTGTGGGATTGGCTTGTTGTTTAAATAGAGTGTACAACACGAATTTTTGCGTAGAGTAAACGTTACGTTTGTAGATTTGTCTTCGTTTACTATAATCCTCCAAGAGTTGGACCAGTGCTGAGCTTCTGTTAGATATTTCTGTAGGTTTTTGGATGCCTTTTCTACATCAGTGTGTGTTGAAAGCACGGCCGTATCGTCTGCGTAAGTAGCGATAAACGAATCAGCACCACAGAGTAGGTCTGCTGTATATATCAGATACAAGATTGGACCTAATACACTCCCTTGTGGAACGCCATCTTCTACGGGTAGAAGTTGAGTTAGCTCGTCGTTTAATTTTACTTGAAAAGTTCTATCACTTAAATATGATTTCAATAGTCTGTACATCTTATCTGGCAGGATGTTTCGTAATTTAAGGAGCAAACCTTTTTGCCACACTTTATCGAACGCTTGAATAACATCTAGAAAAAAAGCGTTGCAGTAGCTGTTGTTCTCAAGAGAGTGTTTAATTTTATTGACGACTCTGTTAACTTGTTCAATTGTGGAGTGCTCGTTTCTAAAACCAAACTGGTGCTGTGGGATTACATTTTTAGACTTGATTATGGCGTTTAATCTTTTCTTAATTACTTTTTCGCAGATTTTAGAAAGTAATGGGGGCAGACTTATGAGCCGGAATGAGGTTACAATCTCTGATGGTTTACCAAGTTTAGCTATAAGAATTATTTGTGCAACCTTACATTGAATGGGAAAATAACACAATCGAAGTACTGAGTTAATTACGATAGTTAAGAATCTTATTGCTTTGATTGGAAGTTCTTTTATGAGCTTGCCATTTATGCCGTCGTATCCTGGTGATTTGTTGTTCTTTAGATTCCTAGTAATTTTTAATATTTCTCTGCTTTTGACATCTTTAATTAAAGTATTTTCGTTGATACTTGTATTACTGCTTAAGAGTAAGTTTTCTTCTTCTTCTGTTATTTTCATTACTGGGGGTTCAAATACATTTTCTAAATGTTCAGCAAATGCATTGGCTTTATCTAAATCATGCCTCGCACACTTACCATTCATTTCTTTTATTGATGATATATGAATCTGAGGACGTTTAAATTTTTTCGTAGCCTTCCATAATGAATAATTGGTTTTTTCTGAAGCTGTTAGGTTATTAATATACTTTTGTATACTATTGTTTCTGTCTTCAATTATACTTTTCTTGAGTTCTTTAATAGCTTTATTCAATTTAGTTTTATCTGTTTTTGTTCTTGTGTTTTGCCATATTCTTCGTAGTCTTCCTTTTTCTATTATTTTATTAGCAATACTTCTTGAAACTTGTGATACTTCCTCCGACTGTTTATTTACTCGGGTCAAGCTAAACAAGCGGCTTCATGTATGAGAATGTTGAATTTCTCTATTGCATTTTCGATGTCAGTTGCAGATTTGAGT
>JAWWEQ010044633.1:0-17087 GCA_035583055.1 Torymus tubicola | reverse complement strand
TATAAAATCACATCTCTTTATTAAAAGTTAATAATTAATGAAAAGTTTAATTATTGTGAAATGCGTGCGGTGCGGTACGTTAATTGATCCTTGCAAAAAAAATCATTGTTGCAATTTTTGTAAGCGAGCAACATGGCAGAGGAGAAGTAGCGCGACGATAGGCAGCGCCGCAGCTTGCCGCTGTCTTCGCTCGCCGCGGCAGCGGGCCCCTCTCCCCGCTCGCCGCCGCAGCTCGCCGCGGCAGCCGGTCCCTCTCCCCGTTCCCCGCCGCAGCTTGCCGCTAACGCCGCGCGCCCATTGGCCCAATCGAGCAATTTTCATTAATTAATTGCGGAAAATCTACGCTACCGATCGCCTTCATATTCAGGATTTCGTATTAGAATTTTCCGCTCTATCGCGTCATATATACCCAATGCGGTTGTTTTTTAACAACCTGTATATTTCATCAAAGTAACACATACTAAATGTTAACATTTATTAAAATATTAAAAGTAAGAGAAGATATATGCGTAATTAATATACAAAAATATACGTTGAGTGCCAGCTGGGTCGCTCCTAGAAATTTGACTAATATTCAACTAGTCTCCGTTTCGGGACACGAAGCCGCACAAGACAACTAGTTTCGATATAACGCGATATAACACTTGACAACGGTAGAGCGGAAAAAGGGATGCAAATTCGGGCGCAAGATCGCTAGCGCTTTTACAACAACGAGAATACCTTTCGTACGATAATTTTAACGCACGTTTCGATAATAAATCTAAGCTCTAACTGACGACAAGACTTACAAGGAAAGTATCTCAGATCTGGATCATAGATTTTTCTCAAACTTTGAGGTATGATTTTAGATATCGAGATATGAAGGAAGTCACAATATTAGATCCTAACGCTTTAATAAACTGAAGTTATCGACGTATTCAGCTGTAAATTTGAAATACTGAAAAAAGTGCTATGTCTTTTATATTATCTATCTAGTCTAGACAAGTCTCATTATAGAATTGTAAATAAATACAATAAAACTAGAGAGTGCGAGCTTTCCATTACTTTTTTAGAATTAAAAAATGTCAAGTTCTTCCAAAATTACGATAGTTCAAAGTTAAGCAACTAAAAATCACTTATATAAAACGATGAAACCTAGAGCTTCAATTTCATGTGTATCTGATGCATCTTCTGTTGTTTAACTTTAAACTAGCGTAACTTTGGAAGGAGTTGTTATTTTTTAATTCTAATAGAAGCAACGGAAAGCTTGTACTCTCTAGTTTTATTGTATTTTTTACTATTCTATGTGAGACTTGTCTAGATTAGATAGATGATATAAAAGATATTTCAGTATATATATATATAAAACTTTTTTCAGTATTTCCATAAAATACAACTGAAAACGTCGATAACTTCAGTTTATTGATGCGTTAGGAACTAATATTGTGACTTCCTTCATATTATTCGGTATCTAAAATCATATCTCAAAGTTTGAAAAAAATCCGTGATCCGGATCTGAGATACTCTTCTTGTTAGATACGCGAGTGCGAGAGAGAGACTTCGACACGAGTATATGAGGCCGGAGCCTGATCACATACCAGCCTTTTCACACTGTAGATAGCGGCCTGTTTGATATTGGCGATCAACAGCATTAATAAGCGACCTCGAAAATCCCTGTATACTAATTTTAAGCAAAATCTAAACTTGGCTCGATCGTTTGACGGTCTTATTGAATTTCAAAAGTAGCAAAATCTACGATTGTCTTGATGTTTTGACGGCCATTTTAAATTTCGAAAATTTGATCGGAAGATCGTGATCCGCGACATCTTAAACCGCTGTACTTCAATTTTGAGAAGAACCTAACCTCTTTTGCTCAACAGCTACATCAAATTCGCCATCGAAAGTCTAATAGAAAAATCTTGATCAGCGACCTCGAAAATCCCGGTATTTTAAGCAAAATCGCAATTTTACTCGAACTTTTGACCACAATTTTGAAATTCTGAAGTCTGATAGGAAGATGGTCATCAATCAATTCGAAAATCCCCGTATACTAATTCTGAAAGTAATTTAGGCTTCTTTCGACCTTTTAATTGCCAAATTAAATCCGTCATTTTTAATTTTGGAAGTTGTAATGGGTTACTAGCCAGGCAGACCTGGATAGCAATACATGTTCCAACAAGGATGATCCAAGGAGGTCGTTATGACGTGGGCCGCTAAAGAAAACTATACGATTGACAAATAGACTTTAACATTTATTATAAAATATGAAAAATAATTAGAGATATATAAAATTAATATATGACAAGAAATATGTTGAGCGCCAGCTGAGTCGCCCCCAGCAATCGAACTAATTCTATCAAAGTTTACAACAACGCGATGTAACACTTGGTTGCGGAAGGGCAGGGTAAGGGACGCAAATTCAAGCGCGAGATCGCGAGCGCTTTTCTAACAAACTAAGTTTCGATAACGGTTACGAGAGGGGCACGCGTTTCAGTAAAAGCTACAAGTACGTTTCGACAAATAAAGCGCACGTTTCGATAAGACACATTTCGATAAAACTTCTAACTCTAGGTGACAAGTAGAGCTAGATACATGCGCGAGCGTGAGAGAGAGACTCCGACGCGATCACATAAGGCGTAGCCTGGTCAACTTACCAGCCCGTAGCTGGAGGACGAGACCAAAATTCGCTGAATCCGCTCACCGCAGTTGTTGACGCTGGAGATAGCGGCCGGTTGGAAGTTCACGGACGACGACGTCAGTAGTGGATGTTGGCGTGGATGGTAATTTGCACCACAGCGAAATCTCTTGCGACGACTAATATGCAACCACATGGCATAAACGACGATGATCGGCGGCGGTCAACAACAGAGTGGATCGCACAGCCGGTTTCAATTTGCTTCGGCTGTGCCCCATCCTGGAGAGACTGAGCGCGTCGCGAAACACCTATATTGTAATCTATTCTACATTTGTATAAAATGATATAAAAAAATTATGGACTTCATATATTTTTGAATTTATTCTATGTAATTTGTAAAATGTTAGGATCAAAAATAGAATATATTTATTTTTTCCAAATTTTTAGCTGTAAGACCACCACCAGTAGATAACGCAAAAAAGTATCATTATAGACATACAAATTCTCTGGGGCAGGGGGACACGAACGGGCAGAGCCCTATTTACAGAGAGACGCGGAGGGACAGAGCCCTATTTGCGGAGAAACGTGGAGGGACATGCAGACCCCAAATAGCGTGAAAATGGTGAATTTCACGTTAGCACTCGGTGGAGGAGGGGCATGAGAGGGGCATGAACGGGGCTAAGAGGATGGGGGAGCCTGATGGGATTGAGGGGGGCGTGCTCGATCATATGTAAAATAACGTATAAAAACGCATAATTTTACGTTATTTTGAGGAGGGGCTGAGGGGAGGGGGCTGAGAGGGGGACTCACATCTCGTACAACTATATAATATAGGAAGATATATATCTCCCTATATTATATTATAGTTGTAAGGAAAATTCTGCTAATCAGACCCCCCTTACTCCTCTCAATGTTCCCTCCTCATTGCCCCACAATATACCGTTATAATCCATCTAGATCTCTGTGTTTTGAAAATTCTCAATGCCTCTCATTATTCCCGCACTCATCCTCTCCACTACACTTATTTGCCCCCTCCACATCGCACCATCCTCAGTGCCCCTCATTGCCCCTTAGTAAAACATTAATGATGGCCAACCCAAGATTGCCAATCCAAGTCGTCGACCCGAAATGGCCAATACAAGATGGCTGACCCAAGATCGCCGACCCGAACGGTTTATTGTATTAAAAAAAATAATAATATATTTAATAATACTCCATGCCACTCACGAGGTAGATAGATAATAATACTACGTAATATATTGATCTAATATGTTACGTAAATATTATTACAAAAAGACCTATTTCTTTTATTATTAACAATGAATTTAAAAAAATAATATTGGTAATTAATATCTGATAAACTTAAAATATCAATGTGCTCGCTCGGAATTGAGTGTTAAATAATCGTCGCTTGTAGCTGACAGTTAGGAAAACTTTAAATATGGACATTGTGGCTTTGAGCTGACCGTTGTATTGAAACTTTAAATTTAAAAATAAAGTATTATTGTATCGTTTGGAGCTGACCGCTAGATCAACATTCCGTTTCCTATATAAGAAATGGTCGCTTAGAATTGACAGCTACCCGAAGAGCTCAATTTAGCTATGATCGTACGAGAGCTCGCGCTATAGAAGCATACATTTTCGTTTTACTTGAGTAGCACGAAGTCTATGTAAATATAGCACAAATTCAGACTTTAAGCGTATATTTAGTATTAGTGTTACGGTGGCATAACACGAAGACTACGAAAGTATAAAATTCATGCTAGTAGTGCAGAAGATAGTTGCATGCTCCGAAAGCAGTGAGTCCATACCACGAGAGCATGGCATTTGTGAAACGGTTTTAGTCGATCCATCCGTGGGTTTAAAACGTGAGCGAAACGCAACTCTTCGGTTGCAAGAATCTCATACCACCGGGGTATGAAACTTTTACTATTGACGCGTGACAGCTTCTAAACTACACTAGTACGATGGCGCTACTTTGCGCTCACATATTATTTATTCATGTAGCAACGAGGAGTATCATACTTCGCGTCCTAAAATTCATACACTATTAGTATAAACAAATAGTGCTGTATTAGAGTGCAGTAACTTTATGCTGCCGTAGCTAAAAATGAGCACTCCGTATAGGTAAACTTAAAATTTTTATATTATTGCTTGAAGTTGACCGTTAGATAAACTTGACATTTTATATATCAAAAGTGGTCGCTTAAAGCTGACCGTTAGATAAACTTGAAATTTTGTCGTTACCTAGGTGACCTAGGTAACTTTTTAATTTTCCGTCTTGGAAATTGGTTCTTTCGTGGCTGCTGGATCAGTTACTTGAAGGATAGTGGTAAATAAGGAGCGGGGCGGCATTCAAAATAAAAGAAAAAAATGAATTGTTTAACTGGCGGTTTATTTTGACTGGTGAGAATAAGTGGGTATGCTGTATACTAGCTAGCGGCCGATTAGGTACTGGAGAAAGTGCTTCGCGATTGTTAAACGTTCGCGAGAGCAGTAGCGACTGGAATGTCGCGGGATTGGGGGTTTGAGCAGAGCTATTAATAGACTAGCTCGCACAATGTATAGTGTAGCTGACTGGTATAAGTATACGTGTGTATGAGACTGCTACGCATACAGTGTAAAGTTGAGTGTAGGTATGTATAGGTAAGTGCTACGCGTGTATTGTTACAGAATATTCCATCGCGTTACAATTTAGAATTCATATGAATCTTGAACATTCTGCCCATTTTCATGTCTGGAAGACACATTAATAGAGTTGGTTTTACATGATTGAAATTACAAAGATATGGAAAACAATTTGCATCACAATTAAAATAATTAGAGTCTTTTGTTAAGTAGTTCACGGGATGCTCTGGTCTTGATACGTAGGCATGGTTTGACGATGTAGTAGCTACGTTGTTCAATAAATGGTTTCCCGTTGGCCCAGATAAATCCATCCAAGCGAAGTATTCTGTGCAATTGACGCCATAGCATTGTGGTCGGCAGATTTTCGAACTTCGCCGAGAAGGATTTTTGCGTGGACGTCTGAGCCAAGAATCAAATCGATTTTTCTGGATTCGTCGGTGTAGTTGTCTGCGAATAGAAGATCTGCCAGATGAGTCCATTCTTCCCCGAAACGCCGATGAGATGGAACGTATGCAGAAGTTACTCCACCGACACCAGTGACAGACACATAAGCTGGTTTTTTTAGACTTTAGACTCTCGGCCACTTCTCTGTTTATCATAGAGTATTGCGCTTCCTGGTCGATCAACGCGCGTACACAGTGCTTCGTATCGTCCGGAGCTAGAATGTCAACAAGCGCTGTGGGTAACAACGCAGGCGCGAATGAAGTCTCATCACTCACCAATACATGAAACGGCTGCCATTGTAGCGAGAAGGTCACTGAATATACGCCGGTCGTTGTCGCGTGATTCGTGCTTACTCTGGAAGTAGCGTCGCGATGAAGGGTGGAATTGTGTCTACCACTGCAAACAACGCAATTTTTCGTAGATTTACACGTATTGGTCTTGTGTAAACCGACGCAGTTTTCACACAACGACTTCACCTTTACGAGTGCTATACGCTTGGGTACAGCCTTAGTTTTGAACGTATTACAACCATGTATGTGATGTTGTCCTTGACACAGCGGGCATAAAAAGGTCGTTTTCTCCGCATGATGCACACGAAAAGAGTTCGAACACTCTTCGATGGATTCATGGCCGTGAGCATAATGATTCTCCCATTTAAGAACGATCGAAGGTTGACGTATGAAGCTAGATCCTTCATAGCGCCTAAAGATGACTCCCACGCTCGCCTTGTATCAGTGTCTAGTCGTTCGACGGTAAAGAAAACCAAAATGTTCGTCGCATGCCATTTTTTAAAATGCGATCTTACTTGCAGTCGTAGATTTTCGTATGTATCCTGGAATAGATCCCAAGCTCGTGAGAAACTGTCTCCTTCCACGTTATAATCTTGAATTAAATTAGCAGCTTCTCCTTCCATATTAGTCTTCCAGTAATACATGCGATCAACATTAGTGAAGCTGGAATTTGTCACGATTTTCGATGTGAAGAGGTCTCGAAACTCTGGCCAATTTTCGTATCCTCTAGAAAAGCGCGGAAGATTAATTGTCGGAAGCGATTTTAGAGTAATCGTATGAGGAGCTTCTGACGAGGCCGTACCTTGATTTGTTCCTGCGGGTTCTGGGAGGTTATCTGCGATGCTGAGCATGTACGTCAGTGCCTCTAGATAAAGTTGCTCCGTATTAGCATAGAAGTCCTCTTTGAAATAAGATTCTTCGTCTTCTTCCTCATCACTGGCTAATATCTTGAATAAAGTTATGTGATTCTCATGGAATTCTTTCCACGAATTTTCCAGGCTGTTTGTCCTCACATTTATCACAGTGCGCGTGAAGTTGTCCTTGCCCCTTTTATTGAGGCTGGTTATGGCATTCCCGATTGACTTCGTAAGCTCCTTTTGTCGTTTGAGAAGGACGTCTTCCTCGCTCATGATGAATGTGGTGAAACACTGATACCGTGGTCAAACAGAAGTGGTTGCTTAATGCTGAACGTTAATCTTGAAATTTTGTCGTGGACGCTTGGAGCTGATCTAGGTAAACTTTTAATTTTCTATATCGGAAGTGGTTGCTTAAAGTTGACCCCTACATAATCCTGAAATTTTTTCTTGATCGCTTGGTGCTGACCGTTAGTTAAATAATGATAATTCTAAATTCAATCTTGTAATGCGTGCCCCATTCGCGTTGAAATTTTGCGCGCTACGCGTGAGCGCCGGCACGCAAGTACGATTGTACGACGCATATATGGACCGTCGCAGTACCGTGAAGCTGCCTTAAATTTGGCAAGTCAGGGTAACTATCTTAGCTTTCGCTATCCTACGTCGAAGAAGTGTTCTGTGCGTGCTCCGTCTCTCCTCTGGTTTTTTACGTGTACGCTTCGTGAATTTTTCGTGTATTAGTGTGTGTAGTGGAGGCGCGAGAGCCCCCCGCACATCGTGCGTCAGAAAAAGAAAGAGAGAGAGAGAGCAAGAGCTAGAACACCGCGAGGATATATACCTACGCGAGTGCAAGTGTATCGGTGCGAGCTAACCGGTCATAGCAGCGAGAGCGAGAGAGAGCGAGCAGTCAACGAGAGCGAGAGAGAGAAAATCGAGTTTGCTTTTGTCCTACGGATTGAGGATAATATCCTATGCCGAACCTCTGAACATGGGTGGTACACTTGTCCATGATTGAGCAGAACACACTAATCATTATATGATGGTTTTCGTGAGCCAACTTTACAAGCCTTTACACGCTAGTGTATTGGCCGAAGCTGTACAGCGAGCTTGGTGGCTCACGCTAGTAGAGCGTTCAGACCCTGACGCGTCGAGCCATGAGGTCAGGTTATGGTGGCCTCAGTGACTCGAATACTTGAATGAATCTGTTCGTGCATGCAAATGAGTGCGTAGGCGCAGCTTTTCTCGATGTATGAACTCTACTATCATACAGCAAACAAAGCAATGCCACTGAGCTTGTTGGTAGACAGACCTAAATATGGTTCTCTACATGTATTGAGACACCAAATTTTTGTTTTTTTTTTAACAGACGCTTGCTTTATAAAAATACTAACAAATAATCTTAAGTTTAGTAACATAACTTCAAAAATTGCAAGCTCATATAAGCAATGAAAAACAATTTAGGAAACTCAAACGTTTGAACGCATTAGTCTAGCCACCGAAAGGCTGGCGACCAGCCCGACTTGGGGAAGCATGCCTTCGGGCTGTCGAAGCGCAGGACAAGTACGGCGTGCACTCACTGGTATATCTAGTTGGCCTACTTTGAACAACAATTATTTGTATCCTGGATAAGGGTGGGCCTCGATGTAGCAGTGGATACCGAAGGGGCTTCGGTACCCGTTTTAGGGGCCTCCGATCTAGGTTAACCCATCTTCGATATGCAGCCTCTGAGGCTTACGATACAACAGCAAAGGCGGAGAACCATGCCATGTGGATTGTTCGGGCTATTGCCGATGAATTTGCGTTCAATAAAAGTAGACTTGGCTGAATGGATTGTATACTGACTCTTTATTTGCAAGAAATACAAAAATGATGCGCTGTTACAGATGCGAGCCATCATGCACGGAGCGGCATATGTAAGGTACTGTTATTCGCAAACCTTGCTGCGTGCGAACGCTTCCGTGCGAAAACTCAGACTGACTAAATTCTCGCATCTCGAGGGCGTGAGCGCGTATCACTGTGCCCATACGATAGATGGCGCACTTACTTGGGTCTATTTGTAGGTTCGCAACGGCTAACACAAAGAGCCATAACAGAGCTGTGGGTATAATAAGTCTTCACAGAGCTGTGGGTATAATAAGCCGTATCGTGCGTGCGTGCGATAAGTTTTTGAATATTTTTAACTCTATGTGGATATTATTTTTCCCTAAATAAATTCTACTAGAAACTCGAGTTTCATCTTTAATTATAAAAAAGGCAATTCTTCGATTCCCTTTTGAGATAAAATATGGGCTAAGTGATACACACCTTCTGCGCCAGCCTGGGTATGCGTGTATCTTCCGTATGCACGTGCTTTCACTTACATATGTGCAAGTAAAAAATTATCTAAACCAATATTGATCGTTTGTGGATTTAACAAAATTCATCTATTTTTTAAGTTTTCATTTAAAAAATATAGTTCAATTCAACGGATACTATAAGGAATAAAGTGTACACAATGGATTTATCGGAATATTCTTCTTTTACACATACACACATGTGTGCGCACGCATATGCTCGTCCACACGCACGCATGTACACATACACAAAATACAAAGTATAGTAAATGTTAACACAAAATAACTTGAAAGATATATATTTGAAAATTTCTTTTACGGACACAAAAACAAAATCATATACGAATTTATGCACAACTTTGTAGTTAAGCTTATGATATTGAGGCAGGGCTCATGAGACACAGTAGCAGCTTCTGTAGAACGGATTCTATTGATAAACAATTAAAAGGATGTCTTGAGTAGTATACAGAATTTTAATCAAAGGAAGAATGTTTTCGAGATAAGGAATGGATAAAATCTCCGAAAGTGGTAAGAGTGCTTAAGGGGGTTGGGCTGCGATTGCTCAATAAAATGTTTTGGACAAGGCGTAGCAATCCAACGCACTATGAAACCTAATGTTCGTGATAATTTAAGCAGTCTCTTTTTTGCTAAAAGTGCAAGATTTATCTGTAAATCTATAAATATGTATCCGCAATATATTATTCTCCTACATATTAAAACAAATTGTTACAAATTATGTAACTCTTATTGATTATAGTTTTTAAAATTTAATTATCTCTAAACGTGGGATATTTGTAAAGAAATATTTTAAAATTTGAGATCGGATCAATATTACAGGCTTTACCCATATATGTATCCGTAACGTATGTGTTTAACACGCAAGACGAGTACCTAGCACGCATTTCCTCGAACCAATATCCACGAAACTGGTCTACCCTGCCTGCTTGTAGCACTACTTGTATGTTACATATGGGAGCGTCCGCCAGGAGCGGGTCAGCGAGCGCGCGCGGCGCATTTTTCGCGTAAAATGCGCTCTGTTCAACTCACTCATAATCGAATGTTGCGTCTCGCAGAAAAAAAGGAAACACATTTATCGATAGATTTTTTCTTGCTCTTTTGAATGCTGTTATTGTTTTTACCTCTAAACCCTTCCTTCCGGACGAAAACTCGAGTTAAATATTGAGAGTCATTTTTCTCAAAGTATATCATGTTTCTTTTCTCAAATGAACTACATACTACCAGGAACTCAATTGTTTCATTGTATTAAATTATTAGTTGATGCTAAGAAGTGAGAACTTAAAAGATTTTCAGCATCAGAAGATTCTCAATTATATCCACCCATAAAAAAGAAAAAGTACCTAAAACTCCAACAAAGAAAGAAGGAAATGTCTTAAAAAGAACAGTTCTTCTAAATTCAAAAACAAAAAATAAAAAAATTAGAATTTAAAGGAAAAATTAATAAAGACATTAGTTATACATTTTATATTTAAAAAATTGTAATAGTACATCGCATGTATTAATGCGTCCAAGCGTAGCGCAAAAAGTATATAAGCAGCCGCTTGCCGCTGTCTGTTTGATCTTGTTACTTTTGAACCCTTAATGTCTCAAACTTAAAAATATAATATTTTGTATTTTGAATAGTTTAATTCATTTTGATCAAAAAATCTGATATTTTTTTGAGAAAATAGACTGTGAACATTCAAATCGAATTTTCGACTAGAAGGAAGCATTTCGGAAAAAAAACAATAGCGCCATTGAAAAGACCAGGCAAAAATCTATAGATATATCTTATTAGTTCGATTCCCAGAGATTCCACACACGATTATCAGCGAATTGAATAGAGCGTACACTGCACTTGAACGCGCTTTACGCACGGGAGCAGCGCGCAGGGCTCGCGCGGTTCCTCGCCGCTGTCTTTTTCATCTTGTTACTTATAAACCCTTTATTTCTCCAACTTGAAAATATAGGATTTTGAAGCTTAAGAGTTGTACTTTCGAATGACGTAGTTCATTTTGAAAAAAAAACAGGATAGACTTTGAGAAAAATGACTCTTAATATTCAACTCGAGTTTTCTGCCAGAAGAAAGGGTTTGGAGGTAAAAACAATAACAGCATTGGAAAGAGCAAGAAAAAATCTATCGATATGTGTCTTTCCTTTTTTTCTGAAAGACTCAGCATACGATTATGAACGAGTTGAACAGAGTGCATTTTACGCGAAAAATGCGCCGTGCGCGGTCGCTGGCCAGCTCCTGGCGGATGCTCCCATATATGCGTTAATAAATTACACGACAAAAATTACTCTTGGTAATTAATTGACCCATATGAATAGCATACGTCGTTGCTTTATTACTTTCTCGACTATTTTTCGTCACCAACCATCTTGCCTATCCCCGGCTAAAAAGGTCAACCCACTATGCTCGACTAAAAAACCCATCATATGTATACCCCATTCTATGTATACCGACTCGAACGCCAATATCTAACATAACACCTAATCATGGTTTATGGAAGAGGAACTTCGACTTCCAACTTGACACTTATTCTCCTACCCTGCTGTAAGCTTGACTTATATCAAGTTCGTGAACCTGGCGGAATATTAAAGATTTTTTTTAGTTAGATCAATATTTAAACTGATATTATTTTATTTATCGACACATACCATACGGTAGGTTTTGCACGTAACAAATATTTAATCAACAATATATGGTATTTTTAATTAAACCGCGACGGAAATCAGCGGTATATTTTTAAGCGAAACACATGTCTAAAAGATAGTAGTGCTTTTATCAATCGATAAAAATCGAGGATTCAAATCCAGTGTGACGAGTAATTAGTCCTAGGCTTACCGATTAAGCCACTATAAAGTGCAACCTCTAAATTGTGCGAAGTTCTCAATCTAGACCCACAGTGGAATTAACCTTCCCGTATTTATGATATCAGCTAAATCATCATACTTAAATCGTTTCGTTCTATAAATCGGGTGCATACGGAAGCTCTAGGCCACCACTCTAGGGCTTGTCCTACACCAGCGAAAAATACAACAATTTTTAAAAGACTGTTTCTGAAAATTTTGGCCTGTTGGAGATCAAACTTAAGTCTTAAGAAGTGTTTGTTTTGGAAGGTAAACACCCAGCCACTCGAGTCAAATACCACTCATATTGATGCCCATATTATAAAAAAAATTTAATATAATTTACTAAAGAAAATAATTACTTTACCTGTAATCCGTAAGCTTATGGTAGCTAAAAGACTTGTTTTACCAGCACCACTAAACATATAATAGAACATGTTTAAATTTATTTAAGATAAAATTTAAATGTTTTATTATTATGTACCTTGGTCCCATTATAGCTGTTAATGTTCCGGATTGCACCACTCCATAAACTAATAAATGTTATTTAATAAAATTAATAAATCACAATTTTCATTCGAAATTTTGTAAAATTTATCTGATTAAATATACCTTCATCTAACAGCTGAATATTTTCTTTATCTGCTCCTCTAAGAAAATCTCGAAAATAATTACCAGTTTTTTTACTCTTTATCTTTAATGATATATGTCTCCATGATAAACTTAATATTTTAGAAAAATTATAATTTGAAGATAAAGACGATTCTGATGTAACATTTCCCTGAAAATATAAAGATTATTATAAAATATCTATAAATTTTCTGTAAGTGATAAAGTATTATAAATTTTATTTTGTTTAATGTCAACTACCGAAAATACCTCACTTGCTAACGCCCGCTCGGTTTGCTTAAAATTTAGAAAAATTTTTGAACAAATTTTTGAACAATTTTAAAAACTTTTTAAACCATTTACGTACAATATTTAGAAAATTAATGAACAAAATATACAGACAATTTTCAGATTATTTTTGAACATTTGTTATTTTATTTTAAGTGCCTTATCAGCACGTTCATGTCGTGAGAGTCGGGCAACATTCTATTATTTATTTTAATATTTATTTATTTAATGAGTATTTAATCATTTATTTAATTTTGGGTATTTATTGATTCATTTATTGTTGAGTACTTATTAGAATGGCTAACTCTGAAGAGCTATATAAAATAACGCTATATCCTATATTCTGGAGATTGTCCCTATATTTTGTTCATTACTTTTCTGGATATTTTACGTAAATGGTTCCAAAACTTTTCTAAAATTGTTCAAAAATTGTTCATAAATTTGTTCAAAAATTGTTCAAAAATTTTTTTAAAAATTTGGTCATAAATTGTTCAAAAATTTGTTCAAAAATTGTTCAGGGCGGGCTGGGAAAAAAGTGAGGAAATGTCACTTTAATATAATATATATATATATATACAGGAAGGATTATATTTTCTTTTTAAAAAAATACACTAAGTTTTTGTGAAAAATAGAACATTAATCAAAGGTTTCTTTCCTTTTATAAATAACGCAAGGAACAAAAATAACTAATTATCATTTGTTCCTCAATTATCTCTTTAATTTCGGTTAAAAAAGTTGTTATTATAAAAGCATTCGAAGGTAGGCATTATTCCTTGCGCTGTTCTTTTTAACCACCCATTTAAGCTGGCAGCTAAAGTGGTTTCTAATGTTACAAGTAGCTCGATAAAATCATAAAATGTAATCTAGAAAATAATCATCATTCAGATGGCTTGTTAAGATTTAAAAATGACCGACTTAGTCGTTTTCCCGCAATGACGGCGCCCTATGGACTAAATTGATGGAAGAAATGGGAACTAATTTGGAAAAAAAATAGTAAAATAATTTCTGTCATCCACCAGTACACCCGCTTGATGATTTTAAAACAAAATATTTTACGATTATTTGTACCTTGAACAGTAGCATCCCTTATTTCAATTTCAATGAAAATTATTTTTTATCATAAAAAAATTCAAAAGTTTATTTATTTATTTAAACCAATTTGGACGAATTTACAGAGTAAACATTCTATAAAAACACTACAGAGATAAACATAGTTATATGTTCGCAGGACTGGCTATACAAGAGAAATATAATATAAAAAAATTAAAAAATAGAAACCGATGAAAAAAATTTAAATACAGTAAAAATATAATAATAAAAAAACACTGTGTGTAACGGTTTACATAAATACAATATAAAAGCGTATGATATGAAAATATAAAACAACATTGAACAACATTTAACAATTGCGCTTTGTCCAGCATTTTAGTTTTTTTAAATGCAATAATTTATTAATATCTAATATTTTTAGGTTATTTGGTAGCATGTTAAAGGTCATAACAACTCTCCAATAACTATTTTTATTACTAATTTTTTTTATGTTTAGGTATTATAAGACTTTTCTTCCGAGTTATACTATTGGATGTGAGGTACTGGTTCTTCAGATCTCTGGAGTGATATCATAGATATTCGTAAGTGAAAACTTGCTCAATGTTCATAGGATTTTCCTCTATTATAAAATTTTTTTTGTTTACAATCTTTAAAATTCTTTTTTGTAAGTTTTGTAGTATATCCCTATTATTTTATAAGATCTTTCCCAAGCTAAGAAACCATAATTAATAACACTATGGAAAAAAACGTAATTAATCATTCTCATACCTACTATAGACATAGATTTCGCGATCTTATAGAAAATATAGATTAGATACTTAGTTTTATTCGCAATATTTTGGATGTGTTTATCCCACCTCATATTGTAATCAAATGCGATGCCTTGTTAGATATTTATCTTTTATTTTAACACTAATTTCACTTGGTACACTATGTAGTTTCCAAAAGTCATAAAGATGGACTTCTGTACATTTAGAGATATTTTATTAACAGCCAACCAAACATCAATGCTTCGTAGGTAATTATTCATGATTTCTTGAGCTTCTCTAGCTACCACTAGCAGCTATCACAGCAGTGTCGTCAGCATAAAACGTTATAGAGTCTATAGGTATTTCTTGCAGAAAATCATTAATATATAGTATAAAGAGCAGTGGTCCTAAAATTGTACCTTAAGGAACGCCTATGCTTACTAATAACTCTTCACTTTCGCTGTCATTTATTTTAACTTTTGGTATCTACCATTCAAATAACTTGTCAGTAAGTCTAGAGTTTGACCTCTGATACCGATACAAAATAATTTATCAAGTAATATTTTATGATATACAGTATCAGAAGCTTTGGCGAGATCCAGAAAAGTTATACGCGTTGGCTTACTAAGGTCCAAGTTATTATACAAGATATTTGATATGTAATTTAGAGCATTTTTCGTACCTATGTTTTTCATAAAACCAAACTGATGCTCAGAAATAATATTATTCTTTTTAACAAACTCAAAAATTCCGTTATATATTATTCTCTCAAAAATTTTAGCGATGTGGGATGTTAAAGAGATAGGTCTGTAGTTAGACATATTGTGTCTCTCGCCAGATTTATATATTGATACAACTTCAGCTGTTTTGAAAGCATTCGGCCAGACTGCTTTCACCAAACATGTATTGAATATACGTTCCAGAGGTTGCACAATAGCGTTACAAATAATCCTTAAGGTTTTTGCATTTATTCTATCAACATCTCCATTTTTTAACTTGAGTTTTATGCTGTTTATTTCTAATATCCAATTGCCATAATTCATATAAAAATTCCTTCGTTTCACATGATTTAATGGCATCTGTAAACCAATTTTTCCTATGCTTTTCTTTTTCTTTTTCGTGTAGTTATTTTAGCTAGTTCGATACATTGTTTGATTTCATATATAAGTTGGTCTGTAGCTGTATTAGGATCATGTATTGATAATATTGTGTTCCAATCTCTTAAAACAGCAATATTTCTTAACTTTTTGTAATTTAATTCAGTAGTGAATTCTGAATTTTTAATTTTATTTATATTTTTTTTAGAGCAACAAAAATAGTTATATATGACTGTACTCAAACTATTACTTTTAATGAAAATATTATCAATACACGATCCTTTGTAATTCTCTGAAGGGGGTCTAGTGATATCTAAAAATCCAGGAATATATACTTTATCTAAAAAATTACTAAGGAATTCTTGGCTTAATCTATCAAATTCTAACAAATTAATATTGAAGTCGCCGATTACTAGATGATTTGTAATGTTTCTCTTGTTAAATAAAAATTTGTTAAAATCAGAGATGAACTGAGTCTTTGGTATGTCATGTGATATAGAGCGGATATATCATCAGTACTATTATTATTCAAAATAATATGTATATTTAAAATTTTAGTCTTCCCACACTCAATAGTTTCGCTTTCATGTATTATATTTTCATTAACATAAATAATAACTCCATCATTTTGATTTATTTTACTTTCGTTATAATAACTTATATAATCTTCCCATTCAAAAAGCTTAAGGGGGGAGGACACCTTTAACTTTTTCCCAGTAAAATCATCTGTAACAAACAAATTTAAATTATTAATAAAATATTAACATAATATACTCAAAGTATATTAAATTTATGACAAAATAAGATAAAAATGAGAGTTCTTGATTTACACTGTCCCAATATATGAACATCAAAATTTAGGCTTTGGCGTAACCTGCAGGTTCACAGAGTTGATGGATTTTAGTCCAGTTCGGCTTCAATTGTTGGTATTTTATGTAGTTTAGGCCTAAAGAGTTGTACGTATCAAAATTATTTGAGCAAATAATTTTTTTCAGCTAAAAACTGCTTAAAATTCATGAATAAACACAAAATTATGGTAAAGCAGTTTTTAGCTGAAAAAAAATATTTACTCAAATAATTTTGATACGTACAACTATTCAGGCCTAAACTACATAAAATACCAACAATTTAAGCCCAACTGGACTAAAATCCATCAACTCTGGTTGATGATGGTTACGCCAAAGCCTAAATTTTTACATTATGGAGAAAACAGCTTTAAAGATGAAGTTCAAACTGCTTCTACCTTTTCTTTCAAACTCCCTTTCCTTCCCTAAAACATTA
>JAWWEQ010044622.1:0-17090 GCA_035583055.1 Torymus tubicola | reverse complement strand
ATAATTTTTATAAATGAATTAACAATAAAAGTTTTTCATACGACTTCAATTTAGTTACTCAACTTACAATATTTAAAGTTCAATTTAAACAATTCAAAGGTAGTCGTCTTTAGCGCCTTTTTTCTACAAACCAATCAAATTGATCAATATCAACCAATCAAAACAGTCTTATTGTGATGACGGATTTCATTCATCACTTTTTTAAAGAGGATTATTCGGGAATTATATATATATAATATATCATAAAGCTTCTTCTACCAAACGATTTCACGTGTGCTGCAAAAATACACTTCAACATCCATACAATATATTACATTACAAAAATAGACCAGGTTTTGATATATAGCCATTCAACAACACCATCGACTATATTACACACATCCTCGCGCTTAGCCTTAACCTTCTCTCCCTATAGCGTATATTTAACTTCCCGTATACACATTCTCGCACGTATATAAGCGTATTTTTCATTCTTCTCGCGAGCGCACCCGCCTCTGTATAAAAAATGCTAAAAAGAAAAAAAGAAAAAGAGAAGCGTGGTTGTCAAGCGCACTCACCTATTTTACTAAAGAAAACATCATCATCGGAAAAATATTGCCACGTGCCGTCGAGAAGCCGGTAAAATTAGCAGGACGTTCGGCAAAGGGTAAACCCCTCTCTCTATATATCTCTATCTTTCACCTCTAATCGATACGATTTTCCTCCTCCTCCTCCTTCTCCTCCCTCTCCACTCGCACACGTGCACGCAGTCATTTGTTCGTTCATACTCTCTCTCTTTTTATAAAATCGAACTTGCTAGCGAGAATAGTACACGACCTTCGAGCGCAAATAATTGCTCCGATAATTGCGGTTCGATCTACGTATATATATATATATATCGCGTGCCTGTCTGGCAAAAGGAGGAGGGGTATTTTCCATACGTATATAGTGCACACTACAGCGGATGCTCGTTTTTCCTAGCTCGATCAACAGGTTGGCAAGAGAGAGAGAGAGAGAGAGAGAGAGAGAGAGAGAGAACTCGGTTAACGGTGAGCTTGACGCAAAAGCTCGGCCAGGTGTGGCTTCGCTGACTGTATATGTGTGTACATAGGTGAGCGGTTTACGTAATATTTTTATTTTTCAAGGTCAGGTATATAGAGAGTACGTGGTGTGCGGACGTGCTGGGCTTTTTCCGACTGTTAATTCCAGATTGATGACCATGTGGAAGGTTTTCTGACTGATAGAGACGTTTTCTGTTGATAGAGACGTTGTAAAATGTATGTGACATGATTGACCTATGTGAATTATTAAAATCACACGGTAACATTACGTTATTGAAATAATTGTATACTTATTTTTGTTTTTCATTTATGCCTGAATTTTCAAAGATACTAAGGTTTCATTAATGCATTTTCTATTTACCAAATTTTTATAGCCTTTCCGTTGTAAAAAAAGTCATCAATTCTTGTAAATGATTGATATAATTTCGACTATAAATGTTTGTCTCATCTTACATCATTCCTATGAATATACTTCATCAGAATACTTTTTAGGATTTTGTCCAATCATGCCTTAATTTCTAAATAACCCTAACACCATAATATAAATTCTACTAATCTATTAAAAACAGAAAACCTTTCCTCATTATCCCTCCCCCTAATCATCCTCCCTCCCTCCACCTACCAACAAGCTTTTCAAACAACACGACAGCCGTCCTTGTCACCCCGCCCTTCTCATAAAAACAATCAGCCAGTCTAATCACCAGCAGTCTACAGTGAATGAAAAAGCTTCTCCGTTCTCCCTTTTTTCCTCATCAATTTTAAAAATATCTCTCTCTCCTTCTCTATTACCCTCACCTTCAAGAACCTCCTCGACTTGGCAGTCTGCACGATAAACATAACGAGATACATTTTCTCTCTCTCTCCCCTCTTTCTCTCTGTTCCTCGTCCCTCCCTCTCTCCTTTTTCATTCATCTCACCGGTGAGCTTGCGCGTGCGTGCACGCCAGTGACCGAGAAAGCTTTCTCCTTCCCTCCCTCCCTCTCTCTCTCTTTCCTTCCCAAGGGTGCCGCTCATCGATCGAACGTTCGCTTGCGAGAGTCCAGTGTCAATGTCGTTCCTAGGACGCAGCCGGCAGCACGTGGCCTTACGTCACAGGCTCTATGACGTAATGATGCCGCGCACAGGTAGGCGAAGAAGAGAGGGAACGAGGAAAGCTTCATTCGAACTTTCTCGGACAGCAGAAGAGGAGAGAGGGAGAGAGAGAGAGAGAGAGAGAGGGGACAGAAAACGAGAGGATAGAGAGATATATATGAACACATCAATTTTTTTTTCTTTTTATAATTCAGATGTATATGTCGGATTTGCGGGGGTTGGATACAACGGCACGTGGCGCTATGATGTGTAAATGCGTGTGCGAGCGATGTATATACGTGCGTTTTTATTTATCACTGAACCTGAGAGATGATGCGAGGAGATGAGAATAGAAGTGAGAACCCATTGATACGTTAATTTACTCAAAGGACGATGCTGATCGAGTGTGTATGTTCATCATGGTTATCATAATATCGTATATGTATATGTGCGTATATATAATAGGGTGAGATAACGAGGATAATATTATTAGGGACGAATGGATGGAGATTGTTATGTTGGTAGAGCACTAGGTTCACCGAGCGTGTATCGCGACGAGTATTGCAAGAAATATATAGGTAAATGAAAGGATATTTTTAAGATGTAGGCTTTCGTGTGGGACGAGATATATAGAGGGTATTATACGAGGAACGTGTGTAGGCTGAAGTATAGGGTGGCTTATTGTGTTTACATTACAAAATAGCTAATGGGTTACAGATTATTTTTAGAGTTATTACATAATCTTGAAAATATTTTCGGATATAATTAGCAAGAATATCAGCAGAGATGATTTTTTCTTTTTAGATTTAACTCTCATTTTTATGCAAAGTTTTGCGGAGTTTCGTTTATATTAATCATTTTTGTAGGTGGTAGGAGAAAAACACGGAAAAATTAAATTATTTTTTCATTTTTCCATGTAACATTTTCATTCTGGAATGATCATCAATATATAAAAAAAAAAAGATATATATCACAGATAATCGCTCAAAAACTTTCAAACGCTCAAACAAAAATATATTTACACATAATTTTCGCTACACACTCCCGCGAGCACGCGCGTATAGGCGTCCCGGCCTATTTCTTTACTAATATAGTCTCATTACTATACTCCTTATCAGATATATATAAACATAAAATAGGCTTAAGGTCACGCATAACGTCACATTCCATTGAGCTGCGCGAGTATAATAGACGATAGCGTAATTTACGAGCGCGCGTGGTTTTACAATTTCGATAAAGGACTCGCGATAACGCGCGACGTTCTTTAAGCGCCGTAAAATACGCGTATATGAAGGAGAGGAAAAAAGAAACAGCAGTTTATTCGCAACGGAGCGAAGCACAGCTTTGTAGCTCGCCGTGATAATGTAGTTATGGCCGTTTATACGCTGAAGATAAGTACTTTATATTGCTACCTTGTAATATAATGTTTATTACGTGCTCTGACATTGGTACAAATTATCCTTGTTGTACTACGTATATCAAAAGAGAATGACAGCGTTAAGTGTATTGATATACAGATATCTGTTTGTTAAAGATCCTTAACGTACCTAGTAAATCCTTCAATTATCAATCAAAAGTCATACAGTAAAAGCTTATGTCTTGTAGAAAAAAAATTATCTTAAACTCCTTTTGAAAATATTTTGTAATTAACGATAAATTTCATCGTATAAACCGATTAAAGTTCTTTGACCCCACTCACGCTTGACCTTCCTAAAATTTTTTAAGCACCATCATCGCGCTTATAGCGAGATTATATATAAACATTGCGACATATATATATATATATAACAATCGACAAGTGAAATTTCAGTATATACGTACTTACACACGCGCACATAACCTTCGCGTAAGTACGATACCCGATAAGCTTATGCATTCTTCCTTTTCTCAATGAGTATATTATATATTATTATATCCAGGCGTGAGTGTGAAATTCGTAATAGTAGATACCTACTTACCGGCGTATATGAAATTAATCGATTAGTCGCTGCCGTAATCTCGTAACCGCGAGTTATGAAATTACTCACATATATTGCTGTGGTTTTTTTTTCACAAGAGCCGCGTGTAATTAACGCGACCCACGTATATATATCACTGGCGCGATGTATACATACGTGCGTAATCTGGTAGGAGAGAGCGAAGAGGCGAAAATGTGATCGAATAATTGATTTTGATTGTTTTTTGGGATAATTAATGGCAAGGCTTTGGATAGGTAACGAAATTGAATGACTAATCACAGGGATTTCGATTAAACGCAGTATAGATATTGCAAATATTGTTGTCATTTGTAATTTAATTTGTAGAAAGTATAATGATGGCTTTGACTATTTTTATGGCTTGTTGGTGTAAGTTAAAATACGCAAACATATGTGAGTACGCAAACATGTAGACGTGCCGGAGAACCTGCTTACAATACATCACGACAGTACGAACTTAATTGGTTTAAGCTGTTTTATACAAAATCCGGATAAGATAAAGATATAATCTCGTAGAAAAAAAATTTAATTAAACACCATTTATGTCAATAAGATTTTTTAATCTCTAATAGGATCAGCATTTGCATAAAAATATGAAAAGCCAATAAATCATCCGCGCGCCTTTAATATATTCTTCTAGACAATTATACAAAACATATGAAAAATCAATTTTATACCACGCGCGTACATCACCCATTTCCTGTGCCTTCTATATATATATAGCGACCTCATTCATTTCACCTTTACGTTCATATCACTGATTCATACAACGATAATCTCTCTAATTAAAATTTATTGATCTTTTCCTTCACACGCACATACAACATCGCTATCCATCTAACCCTGCACTGCAACATATGCGCGTGTCGTCACTATAGCGCTCTTTAATCAACACGTCAAACTTACACCTCACGTATATACACTCACACTCCCCCTTATGCTTCCACTGAAAGTAAAAGAACAAGGCAGCGAGCGCGAAAGCTCTCAAGTAACAGTGATAGCGACGGCTAATTCGCATTAACCGCTAAATAAAGAACAATGCAGCATTGCGCTCGTAACCCTGAACGCGACGGCGGCTCGCATGACTTCCAACTTCTCTTTCTCTCTCTCTCTCTCTCTCTTTCTCTCTTTCTTTTACGTCGAGAGGAGAAGAAAGAGAGAAACACGCGCAAGGCCGTCGCGTGGCAGCTACTTGTTTTACTGTACAATGGCAATGTTCATGCGAGCGCGCGTATATTCACCCGCTCGACTTTGGCGTGATGAATTTATAGTGGTGTTCGCGAATTAGCTGCAGTTTTGGACGATAAATTTTTGCCTCCGTTATACGGTGCGACGATTTCCTGTTGAGAGAGAGAGAAAGAGAGGAGGAGAGAAGAAAGACGTTAAACTGCGGCCTTGACTTTCGTTAACATTCCACCCATGAGATACTTGGACGTGGGTGGGTATACCGATAAGGCGAATGTTCACACCGTATTTATATCAAAATATCGAATCATTTTATTCCGAATTGCGTTAGTTACTCGTGACTTTTTTAACGAATACATGTAATTAGAATGTTCAAATCGTCGACTGTTCATTAAGAATAAAGAAAATATAATTGATATAGTTGTATTCGAATCGTTGTATTGTCTGAAACATGAAAATTTTTTCCAACCGTTAAGTAGAAAGTTCACAAGTGCGAAAAAACGTGAGTATTTAAATTATGAATCATCTCCTTCAGAGTTAGGAAAATTTGAGAAAATAACGATTCGAATGCAACTATATCGATTATATTTTCTTTATTCTTAATGAACAGTTGACGATGCGAACATTCTAATTAGATGCATTCGTTAAAAAAATCATGAGTAAATAACGTAACTGGGAGTAAAAATATTCGATAATTTTCTACAAATACGAAGTGAACCCACTTGGACACTGCTGTTTACGAGAACGTCCGCGTAAAGGAGAGACAATGACATGCGTTTTTTTTAAATTTTAGAGAATTAAAAAAATTAAAGATACTCTAAAAGTGATATTGATTCCAAATTAAAATTTAAAAAAATATTTTGACTAATGTTTCATTACGTGTAATTAATTCAATCAATTTAAATGAAAAAAGTTTTATTATTTATAAATAAAATCAACAAAAAATCCAAACAAAGGTCGAAATAATAAAACTACCAAAAAAATCTGAACCATTCAATTTAAAAGATGAAATTACCTATAATAGTATATGGCGCGTGTGTACCTCACACGACCACTTTTCATTTTATAATATACTAGCTAAATCCGTGCGCGTTGCGCGCGCTCTATGCCTATTCCTTTTTTATTAAACATGCTAAGAATTAATTTATTCAATTTATTCCTTATATGCTGGGAATCTTTTTGTTTTAATTTTAATGCATCTGTAATAATTGATATAATACGGTATAGTATATTTACTCTTCATGAATACTAAATTTTGAGGTTAAAAACCATAAGCTTAGTCTAATTTTTTTTTCATGAAGTATTGAAAGAATAAAATCAGAACACAATCTTGACACAATTAATTCTAATATTGACATATTTACTTCTTGTAATTTTAACAAATTGCTTATTATTTTGAATTTTACCGTGCAATTCAATAACTATATTTATAAACGTATTGTGTTTTGAAATGCTTCTACTTTTGACCACCACCACCACCTTAAGAAATAATTAAAACGTGTTAATCAAATTTTTATAAGGTAGGACCAGCATTAATTTCATTACTATTTATTTAATATACTTTTGACTTAGATCATTTTCATTTCAATAAAAAATAATTATTAAATAAAAATGCATGTTTAATTTTGAATTGTCGCGCCTTTTATCCAAGAGCCAATCACCGATCAATCTATAGAGGCTTCACTTCTTCCGGTCATCACTTTTTTAAGAAGGGATATAAGAAATTCTATTCTATAAAAAAAAATCATTTCCTCATTTTGACTCTTATACCCGGACACAAAAATCCTCTCACCGGTGGCACAAATTCAAAACCCACCGGCTTTCTTTCAATTATCCACCCGCGCACCTCTATTCACATTGACACGTCCTTCCCGATTAAAACGGCGTTATACATATATAACTCTAATCGCATACCCTAAACCTACACCCATACACACACATACAGATATATCTGTTTCTCTACTGCCGCGTCTAATCTTGCGCATGCGAACTGAACTCGCTGCTTTATCTCCGATTATTCATACATATGATACGCGCGCGCGCCTCGTCGCATAAATTATTATATCGGCGAGATGCGAAATATATAGTGATGAGCTTTCGTTTTTTTTCTGACCGGAGAAGAAGCGAATATAGATGCGTTTTGGCACTTTCGATTTTGGGGGGCATTGGGTTTCGTGCGTTATACATATATGGTTTTCGTGCGGGAATCAAGTTGTGGGGTCTAGTTTCGCGAGAGAGTGGTTATAGGTTTAGATGGTTACAATAGGTATAAGAAAGTTTGAAAGGGAAATTTAGAATCATCGGCTTCTTATTATACGTTATATACTTATTGAACGATTAATAATTTTCTTTATTTCATAGTAATTTATTAAAATATTATTTTTTTTCATAATTGCTCTAGGCTATCTGCGTAATTGATGTATAAGCTTACAAACGAAAATATCTCGAATACCAACTTTTTTTCCAACAACGCAAATATGAAGAAAAATGGGTCAAATGAAAAAATGAAAACTTGCTAATGTTTGGATCTACTTTGTCACACCAGTTGATTCACTCTCGTCTATATACGCAAAGTATTTCGAGCAAGTGAGCTAAGCTCTCCATTCCGTGAGCAAGAGAGCTTAGGTAATAGCCGTCGCGAGCTTTGCCTCATTCTCGTAAAAAAGGGTGAGCAATACTTGACGAATGTCGTCTCGCCTGGCGTAAGCTTCGATGTAATGCGCTTTAAAGCGATATCGTCCGGTTTCTTCGTTCCAGACGAGGGAGTTTAGGCAAAGCTCGTTTAGTAGTTTTATTAAAAATTGTAGAAGTGTTTAGGTGTAATAGTACCTTATTGAGTCTATTATTATCTTACGCTTAAATCATGGTTCTAGAAATATAATTAGAAAGAAGTAAACATATCACTGACAGAAAGGAACTTTGAATAAAAGTCCTGTCATTTAACTTATCCTGTGGTTAGGACAAGAAACTAAAATTATTAAAAAAAGGTGATATTGCTTATAAGCAAGTCAAATTTTAACGAGTATTAATAGATAGAGTATTTCTACAAATACTTATAGTGTTGCAATACTTTTTGTAGATTTTAAATTGGTTAATGCAAAATCATAACTATATTTGTCAGATATTTAAATTAAACGTTGAACAAAATATTAACAAGCAATAGACATTTCATAAAAAGTTGTGCAATTCCTCTGACTATTAATGCTTGATGAAATTTAACGTGTTTAATAAAAATATCATCTTATTTTTCATAATTACCCAGGTTCATGCTTTAACTGTTAAGTCACATAGGGCTCAAAGATTCCTTTCTATCAGTGATATGCTCCCAATTCTATAAAGCACCTGTGTAGAGGTGAACGATGACAGTAATTTGTCGGGGATACGTACGAATCGTATTTTATTACAATCGCGATATCAAATTTCCTTCGTCATTGTGTACGATTTTCTCGTTTATTGCTCATCGACATGTTTTTCTACGCGATATATATAAAGACACAAGACGCCTGTAGGTATATGTCTACATATCATTCACGTGTGTCGGCTGGCTGAGATACGATCGAAAAGAATGCAATGCCGTATATGGCAGTCGTTCCAAATTTTATTTCAGATTTAGCGCATGGAATTGATGCGTAATTTTCCTGGAAAGTCTTCTTTCTAAATTTTCTTTTTCTTTAGAACAATTTGAAGTAATTTGAAATAATTTCCATTAACTAAAAGCTCAGATTGTGTAATTTGATCACATAAATGAACTTTGTCATGCTTTCAATTTAAATGGTTATGTAATAATATCATTTCACATATATATATAGGAAAATCTTATCAGTAACGATTGAACATTAGCATAAATCCAAATCTCGGGTATTTCTCGTCCCTCATTATCCTTTCAGCTCAATTCGCCATATGAATTATTAAATTCCCTGTTCACCAATACTGCTGCACCATTTAACACGCACACACCTCGTGTATGAATGAAAATTGGCCATACAAAGTTCTTCTCCTTACAGCATCTCATCTTCACCCGTCAGCTAAACGATAACCGCGCAGGCTTGCGTTTACGTAACATTATAACACGTATATATGTATATGCGTGTATTATACCACGTTCCGCGACCGCTGCGATTTTACGTCACTATGATCCTCGTCATCGAAGAAGAAAAAAAAAGTAATTGCAATATCATTGTCCTTGTGACACGCGCTCACTCATCGCGTTCTATATGATGAACGAACGCGAGCGATCGGTTTTTTAAGTCTCGTGTAAATTTAGCTCAACGATCGATCGAGACAAGAGCAGCGTGTGTGTGTGTATATATACGTGCGTATGAAAGAGTGCAAATACGAAAAATTATACCGTAGTTGAGCTATTTATAAATGTTTTTCCCTATCTCTCTCGTATATATTCCACGAGTTATAAGTAGTATATAAAATGAATATTATAATAGCGTGGATTATTGCAAATCGTGATGTGAATTGAGTTTCTTATATAGTGAGCTTTTCCGGTATATTCCAACTGCAGCAATATATAGAAGTGTACGCGCGTTACTTGGTATGACTAATTGAACACAATTGTTTGGCCGTTTATTCGATGTCGGTATAGGACGAAGTTGACGCAAACACGTGCGCGCATGCGGCCACCTCGAAATGCATGAATGACGCGATTTGCGGAGAGGCTTGCACGTAAATGCTTTATACTTGCGGTGAAAACAGAGTACGAAACGGAATTGACGGAATAGGAAGTGTCTAAAAGTGGATTAGCGATAAAACGTCAAGGAAGTTTTGTTTGGTTAATTGATTTGAGAGATTTCGCTATTCTTTTTCTATAAGTGTTTCTGGGTACCATTTGATAGCAACGATTTAGGAAGTTATATTATAGTGAGTCAGATAACGGATGCATGTGTCAGTTACTTTGTGACGTTTACTTCTAATCGCTAAAAATGTGCTCGTGAAATTCAATATCTCGGTTGAACGATGTTTCGTTACCTTGTGAAACAGTTTACTAGATCCATAATTCAACCAACACGAAAATGGCTCGAAGAATGTCAAAAATATAAATGTATATTTTTCAATATTCTTTCACTTTTCACCTATATTTATCAAATAAAAATAAAACTCTCGCTAAATTCTTACTTCGACGTTCACTTATATATATATATATATTACTATATACTAATAATTAACGTACCTTTTCAAATAACAAGAATAAATAAATATATATATATATATACACTACGAACCCTAATCATACCTATATATAAAAAAACCGCGAATACTCTATATAGACACAAAAATAGAACCATCAATCGTAGCTCATCTAAACCTATATTACAGCAGACTCACTAAATTTAATTTTACTCATTCTTTACACCATCCCCCTATACATTCAGCCAATAACATTTATTCGCATATCCCACTACCGAAAAAAAACTCAAGCACTGCAGACGGACGCGCGAGTCTAACGACCGAAACAATGTGCATACATAAGCGCTCGTATATATATATACACACACTCGTATGGACTTACTCGGTTCGTGAGTCATCGAGAATATAATCCGAATAAATACCGTCGTTGTCGCTCATGCCGCCACTGCCGCGGCGACGCCGACATCAGTGACGCTCGCGCTTGCCGCGTGCAAGGCCAAGGTCAGGAGAGTAAGCAAGTGGCCGCGGTTGGTCGGTCGCGCTTATCATCGAATGATGAATTAATACACCCTCTTCGCGCTTTTTTTTCCTATGAACTGAGTTGCGACACGAGGAAAACAATGCATGAATGTGTGTATATAAGGTTGTGATTTGTTGCATTGCAGGTAAATTTAGTGTCGAATGGCTTGTAGATAAGGTTTTTGGCTAATAATATATGTTTATAGTTTATTTATAGACGAAACTATTGAATTATGACGGACATTAACATACGACTAATCAGAAGTTAAACACTTGGGTTCGTTCGATTAAGTTTTAAAATAAACATATACTATTGTATTTATTTTTATTCTCAAGAGAAGCCTCAAAAATAAATACAAAGATTTCGTCATATAATTAAAATTACAATTATGTATATCTTTCGTGTGTGTGTGTGTGTGTGTGTGTGTGTGTGTGTATATATATATATATATATATATATATAATATACAACAAAGGAAATGCAACAAGTTAACATAGATTTAATTTTTTGAGATGTGTGCAATTAATTTATGCCGCAAGTCATCGCGTGTATTAAAATGAGAAAATAAAGTTTTATTGCGTTTTTTTCTCGCGGTGCGACTAATCTCGATGCCATTCTGTTTGTTGCGATTTATCTTTTGCACCTCTTTTTGACCTCTATTCGCTGGACACGATTACAGTTAATAAACTAACCGCAATAATAAATATATGCGTTTATTTCAAGCTATCACTTAACTTTATTGCATTTCTTCGAATTAATCTTTTTTTTTTATTTTACACAGTGCTAATTTTATTAAGCTTTCATGTAATAAGACTTTGATCTAATTTGCACAGTACTTAAATAAATCTTCATTTAACATGGAATAATTCTAATTCCGTTATGATGATTAATCATGCGATGGCTTCGAATTAATCAGAAAATTTCAAGGACAGTCGTTCGAGTATTGTTTCACAAATAGTCGCGCTTTGTACTACCAATCTGGAATTTTTAATCCGAACAGCGTTTGAAAGCATACACTTTATCGTCAAGTGCGCGTGTCGGGTTTTTTGAAATTATCGAAATCACTGGAATTGAATTTTAAACATGTCGAATTATTGAACAATAATGTTGCGGATCAAGTTCGCAAATATTGAACATCTTTTTGTTGCGATTACTGCAAAATATTAATAACGACAAATTCACATTAATAAATATTTGTATCTCGGAATTATAGACGAAAATTTTATGAATAAAATAAATCTTTTTTTTTTCAATGGAATTTATTAATCTATTAAAGCTGCATTCATATTGTATATGTATATTTATGTCGGTAATTAAACCAACTGCCTTAAAGAACGGCGCAGATTGTCGTTATTAAATATGCAGATATATAACAAGCAGTAAATTTACGCTTCATAAAATGTTTCTTAATGTAATAAAACATCGAGTTTCAATTACATTCCTTTTTTTAGTCTTTGCATTATGGACAAAAATATCGGTTTATGTGTGAGATGTAGTGCAGAAAACTGGTATAATAAAGTACAATATCGGTATACAATAATCTATTGTCATTTCGTTATTTATTATTAAATTACATGAAATTATATAATAAACATTAGACTTTCATTTACTAATTTCTTTAAAACTATATGCTAATAATTAGCGTACCTTTTCAAATAACAAGAATAAATATAAATACTCTAACGTTCAACACACTTGTTGCGTTATATTTACCAAAGTAACAGTAGAGCTACAATTTTTCTTTTAGGTGTACACACACACACATACATACACACATACATAACTTACTTCTCCTAAATTTCACATCAATATCGCTTACTTTGTCGCACTAAAACTCAAGCTAAAAGATTCTTCTCTGTCAAATTAACGATTGAACTAACCACGGTCACCATCTTCAATCATCAATATATCCTTTCACACAATGCTCTGCACTCATCACTCATCAGACAGCACATTCTCAAGACATATCGACCCTATTTACATAATATACATGCGCCTGTGCATGACACGCGATTTCGCCTCGACACACATAAGAACCGTGTACACATACACACACACACACACACACATATATATGTATATATATATGTGTGTGTATAAGCGTACAAAGGGCCCGATAGAGTGAAGTCCTCATGCGATCGAGTATAAAAATTCCGGACAGCTGATAATTCCGCCAAGGCCGCATGATCATGTGTATATAACGGTATATATATATAATACACACACGTGCATGCGCGCGTGCCCACAACCTTATTAATTCACGCGTATATTCCGTGCGCCTTGGTTATCGCCTCTGTATAATGGGATATCGATGCTGAGTAATGCCCTAATTATATCGCGGGCAATGTTACAGCTCGAATATATGTATACATATATGGTGCAAGCGATATATGCTGTTTGTCTCTCTCTTTTTTTTTGTAAGAAACGTATGATTAAAAGGTCATGTGTATGTATAAGTCGATGGCGTGGACTAATTCTGATGATTTTTATTAACACTGATTTATATACGACTCGTTGCACGTCGTAAATTACATATGGGATTGTATATAGTTTTCATATGGACGATAGTAAAATAATTACAATGACAGTGTGCATATATACATATATATACACACACACACAACTCTATATCAATATTTAAATGCAGTATACGTGTCCTTTTGCATTCAGATAAATTAATTTGTATATGGGTGGTATGTATTTTATATATATTATTGCGTTTACTAAACACAGTGGTCCATTACAAATTCACGATGAAGAAAAAAAAAGACAAATACAAAAATTACTTCATTCCATTCAGTCACACAACAAACGTTTACACATAACGTGTACACGTAACTCCACTACAACTTGTCCGTAATGAACTATTACACGAGAACGATATAAACATGCTCGAATTTGTAATACACACGCTAATCGAATCACAACAACAAATCCATTTGCAAAAGTACAACTTGATTCAATTAAGATAACCAATATCTCTTTCTCTCTCTTTCTCTCTTTCTCTTACACTCACACACACACACATACACATATACCTGTCAACTAATCACTCACATCCCCTACTGACAGATAACCAATGCAACCATCTCCGCCCTGTGGTAATCAAGCGCTGCACTTAATTACCATCGCTCACATTACATTATACGCTCACCTTTCGATAACGCCGTATACCAATCGTAAATTATATACAATAACCATGATCACATATTTGCTGGTACAGATCGGATCTCTATCTTTCTCGGAATCACCGTTGCAACGTCTTTATTACCAGATAAAATTGTATGTATAAATAATATGCAGACACACATACACACACGGTCTATTCTCGTCAAAGTCAACCCGCGCCCGTGTGTGTCCTTGCTTGCTCGCGCCTGTACACCGCTTATTTTATTACACAGCTCCGTAAGCGCGATAAGATATATCTTATCTCTCAACCGCTGCGTGTGGATTCTGTTTTTTTTTCTTTACGCACTTACTGCCCTTACTCACGTCGCGTCCGGTGCACGATAAGCGTCTATGTGTGTGTGTATATATATATATATACGGTAGTGCGCAAAGAAGATCGGTTAAAAGAGAGCGGGAGAGAGAGAGAGAGTGAGAGGAGCGTTGTTAGGATGGTTTTGTTATAATGTAAGTAGGGTGTTATCTTATTTTATTTGATGGCTGGTATGAATAAAAGGAAGGTGGAGATGTTGTATTTGGGGTTTGATAAGGATGCGAAGATCGGGGAGAAAGGAAAAGATGCTTAACGAGGCGGACTCGGGTGTTGTTATCGATATTGAGTATTGTTTTATTGAATTTTTCATTAGATTCTTTTAATTAAATGATAATTTTTATTTTATCACGATATATATAAATGTATACATAGTAAATATGCGTGTAATCAGATTATATGCATATTATTGGTGCGCACAAAATGTGCTTCTCCATCATATACAAAAGTACAATGATCCTATAGATTCGCGCAAAGTGTGTGTGTGTGTGTATACACATACATACACACACACACTGTTGTAAATTCCAGATAAATTTGTGTGCTCGAATGGATGGGCTTCTGCGAACATATTATGATATATTTATCCGTGTGCACGAAGATTGCTCTCGTATATACCTATATGTATTTGTGCGCACCGGACGTATTTATATTTATCAAATACACTTTAACAGATTCGGCGCTGCGAGGTGTCAGGGACGTTCGAAGGACAAGATAGGCTGTAATCGTCGAAAATAATTCTTCTCATAATGGATGAATTTTCTGCCTCGTTGATTCAATTGATTTAAATGTGCGGAAAAAACAATGGTTTGTCACTGTGAATAAAAAACTGATTAACAATAATCTTAAGAGTTGATCGGGATGGTTAAAAATAATTCATCTGCTTGGCATTATATAGTAACGTAAACCGAAAATAATTATTGTTCTTCTATATATAACAATTGATAACCGTAACCTATCATTGTTTTTCTTCGTGATTGTACATAATTGGGATTGTGTACATAGCAAATAGATATACGAGCAGCTACAAGATTACAATATTTTCTCATTATATCACTTGCAATCCACAACCATGCACGCACTCTTCAATTCGAACCTCCAAAAATCCTCATAAGCATCTCACGCTCCCTTCTCCCTCTCTCGTTCTCCCTTCCAGGTTTAGTTTTACGATCGCTTCGCGTGCGTCCCTCCCTCTTGAATTTCAACCTCCTCCTCCTCTTCTTCATCTTCCTTGTCCTCCGTCCAACCTTGAAGGAATCAGGCGCGAAGGGCGCGCGGGATCCGATAGCCAGCTGCGGCCTGGAGAAGGGCCCCTATTAAACTCGGCAAAGTGCATTGCGTCGCGTGGGGAGTAAGAGAGAGAGAGAGAGAGAGAGTCGCTTCTCTTACTTTATTTTTGCGTCTGCCGTCGCCGTTGCTGCTGCTGCTGCTGCATGCACACTGACGCGGTCGAGTGCGTTGCCCTGGCGCGCGTCAACAACAAAGAGATAGCGCGTACCCGCGCGCGAGCGAAAGAGGGAGAGAAAGAAGTACAGCACTGCTCTATATACGCGCGTGTTTAGTTTCATTGTCGTGGTGTGGTATGTGTGTGTGTGTGTAGTAGGGAGAAAGAGAGAGAGAGTGAGGATGGGAAGTAGTGGCGGAGAAAGAGATGGTGGAAGAGGGAAAGGGACGACGAACTTTGACTACTTCGGGGTGCAGTATAGAGTGGAAGTATATATAGGAATAACAGAGAAGAATGATGTATAGTGCGCGGCATATATATATATATATATATATTTTTTTTTGAATATGTATATGTATCTTCAAAAATGCTGAGTTTTTTTAAATTGCATACTGTGTGAGTGAGGTCGTGTATGAAGAGGGGGAGAGACAGAAGGGTGGCAAGTAGTTTATGTTTGTTTCTCTTTTTAAGGGAAATAAGATGGTGAGAAAGTCAGTCGAAACGAGCTTGATGGAAATAGATTTTTTTTTTGCAGGACGGTTGGTGTTAACTGCCACCATTTTGTATGCTTAATTAAGTATTGTATTCAAGCAAATTATATATAATTCTTCAATATTTATCAATAACTAATTTTTACTTATGGTAATTTTATTTACTGCATTTTAGCATGTAGACTGTATCCCGTTGCTCAATTTTAAAAATTTATCGTAATATACATGTACGTTATATATCAATAATCGAAATCTACATCATCAAAACATAATAAATATAAACAATGTCTCTTAAATTGTCGAGCATAGACCAAACAAATAGCACCTAATTAGCGCCAAGCAACTGGCTATACGTATTTCCCATAAAACGTATGTCTCCCAATTGTCATTCTTCGAACAAATCGTTCGCCAACCACCATAGCTCTACATTTACACATATATACTATATATACCAACCATCAAATTAAATTTAAACGTTCTCTCTCTCTCTCTCTCGTGCGCATCCCTGCTACACACCAACAAGACAGCGACAAAGACGACACGGCGACAGCATTCCGCACCCCATAACGCGAACAAGGACGCGCGCATGAGAGATGCACACGCGAGGCGAACATCTGCTACCACTACTATCTCTCTCTCTCTCTCTCTCTCTCTCTCTCTCTCTCTCTCTCTCTCTTCTTTCGCAAATAAAAATAATTCGTCAATGACCAGAGGGCGAGAGAAGGGACCCC
>JAWWEQ010044611.1:0-17093 GCA_035583055.1 Torymus tubicola | reverse complement strand
TAAATAGCCTTTAATCTTCATGTTAAAAAAATAACTAAAATGAATGATTTTCATCTCCCCAATTTTTTCTCTATCCTCAAACATATAAAGTATATATAGTTAATAAATATATTATTCAATTTGGAAAAAAAATATGTGGCTTACCATGTTCTTAATGTAACATGTTTCAGCATGTACGGACACAAGCTGTCAAACAGAACCAGGCAGTATTCACAAGTTAAACATCTTCTAAACATCAATGTAACTTGTTAAGCAGGTACAAATTCCTGTAAATAATAATTATTCTAAATCAATTGCAACAATAAAATAAGCTGGTATGATTAAAGTATTAAAAGAATCACATGAATCATACATATAAAAGGAAAATAGCAATTCAAAATTTACCTAATACTATGAAAGCAAATCATATAAAGAAGAATAAAAAATCATTAATATATTGCATATCCGAAGAAAATTTTAATCACTACAGGAGAAATTTAATGCTGATTATGAAAAATGCTTGATAATGAAAAGAAAGTGATAAATATTTAGTAAAGAAAAAAGTTATAAATATGCAACTTACTACATCAGAGTTATCGCAACTAGTGGCACTTACAGCTTGTACAGCTCTTAGTCTTTTAGATGATTTTATCATATTTGATTATAATTAGTCCTTCTGAATGACTCCTTGATGAAGCCTCTTTCAGTAGCAATCTGAATCTAACAATAATTTCTGGGACTCTGAAAAAGAAATTTCCACAAAGTATCTATCCTTTATAAAAATTGAATATTTATGCAGTTAATTTATACTTATCTGATATACATCCAGTTGGTTGCAGTTTTGGGTAAACACAAGGTACAGCTTGAATAACACTACTTAACCCCAAATGACACATCAAAATAAAAACATGTGGCCACACAGAGTAGCCGACACTGACAGTTGACGCTGCGAGGCAGCGATCAGCATGTTCGTGGCGCCTTGCAGCGGCGTCTTTCACACTTTTTACCAACTCGTTTGCGCTCGAGCGCGCGATTTGAGTTCACGAATATCATTTAAAATTTCATATGTGTTTAAATTACGGAAATATGTATATAAAATATATTAACGTTAAATCAATTAACGTAGTTTCTCAATGTGATAAACACTTTTTTGAGGTAGTTTTTTGTTAAAAATACATTAAAAAATTGTTTTTATAAAATTTAGATTAATATTTTAAAATATTACGTTTCTTTCTTTTAACCGTAAAATTGATTGTTAGAAATTGGTTCTTGATTTGGCTTACGTTTGCGATAAAAAGCTAATTGGTTGAAACTGGTGGTACGTTCCTATAGAAGTTTATTGACATTTTGGCTTATATCTTCGCTAATTTTTCAAATATGTCACTCAAACTTTTTGTACTAGTTTAACATACTATATAGAATCGAAAAATCAATTAAAAAAATACAATTAAATAATAAATACAAAAGTTATTGCACATAGAAAATTGTTATTTTTTGCAATTTTTTTATTCAAAATCCTAAAACTTTTTGTATGGCACATTGATTGGAAAAAAGTTTGCATTTTACTTCTAGAATGTAGTCATAGTCTTTTTATGACCCTTTTTGAAAGCCTTTGATTAGCTGCTTTTCAGTGTACCTTATCTAAAACAAGAAAGAAGTACGACAGAATATTTTTTGTTCGACAAATTGTTTTCTTATTCTGTATTCTAAACCGTTTAAAACATTAGCCCTAGGCCAAGATGGATTACATCTTCAGAAAAGAGCTATGAATTTTTAAAAGATGTAAAAATAGTGAAAAACCCACGTGTCATGTTTTTGACATGACTAGTGAGGTCAAATTTACTTGTTACTGACTTTCATGTGTTTATTCCACAGAATTTGGTTTTTATGCTGCTTCTGCAACAGAGAATGGTTATATTTTACACCACAGCTGTCAAATATAATCATATAAACTATTCATTGCATTAATAATATCAAACTATTGCAGGTAGCATGTATAATACATTGCAAGAACTTGTTTGTCGACAAATTTGTTCTCTATACTACTTATAAATGTATAATGGTTTTTAGACATTATCTAAAGTATCAATTTAACTAATAAAAAGCATAAAATTATGTATAAGTACAATAGTTAAGGTCATGATGTTATAATAATTGACCAGCATTAGGTCCCAAAAATACTATCTTAAATTTAAATTTTTAAATTTAAAAGTCTCCTAATCCAGTGCCATAACTTATTTTGATCTGATCGCTGATCAAAAATAAAAAATAGTTGGTGTTTCATGTCCATATTGTGAGCTTTTACCCGAAAAACTATCAAGATAGTACTTTTGGGACCTAATTCTGGTCTAAGTAGTTAACTAGGGAAAACATGTTTCAATTTAAATACAATTGAAGTCAGGGCCATTCATTTCCATTGTTTAATAGTCTTTTGAAAATGAAAAAGTGCTTTATTTCGCTCGAAGATTGATTTTTCATGTGAAAAAATGGTCAAGATAGTACTCATCATCGAAATAAGTATAGTCTTCAAAAATCGCGAATGATAAACTTTCTGTCTATCATCAATTCAAACCAGTACCACGATTTTATGGGCCTCAATATACAGCCTTCATCAAAAATCAATGTTGATTTTGATACTGTCTTCGAGAGCTTTCTCAATGATTTCTGAATATTTAATAAGCATTTTCGAATTTCGAAGGTCACTGAAATCAGTGTCACGAGTTTTATTTGTTAGGCGCACGGATTAACATGGATATATTTAGCTTTAATACTAAAAAAGACTCCTTAAAACTATCTTATAACTAAAGTATAACATTAAACACTGCATTCTATTCGATATTTTTAAAGTTTACTTTTATTATTCTTCAAACAGCAATAAAGTTTTCGTGCAAGAAGTACTATCAAGCACATTTTCTTTTCTTCTCTCCGATTTTTTATGTAAAAAATAATATTATTTTACTGATAAAGTATAGTTCATAGCGAATAAAAGTATGACACTGATTTCAAAACTATTGTTACCACAGCTAAACAATAAAAGCTTTAAAACCAATTTTTGAAAATGTCTCAAAACTTTTGTAGAGTATTGATATTTTCTATATTAATCAATGTTAAGTATACTTCTCGATTTAGTAGTTGCAGACAGAACCGGTGAGACAAGTTAATTTTCAAATTGATTTTTTTATGTTCCAGACGGTTTAGGAGACTAATTTCTTTTTTTTAAATTCACGGAATTTTATGCACTTCCTAATGGTAATAATTTCTTGCAATTGCCTATTAAGTCAGATTTTTCTATGTTCATGGGCATTGTCCTTTGTAAGTAATAAAATGCACAGTTTATCGTTAATGTTTTTTTGTGTTAAAAACACATACTTGAAATTAGGAGTTATTGGTAATATTCATGTTAATGAGAAGAAAACCCAATTTAAACGGGCACCGCTAATAACTCTTCAGGGACGGCCCCAATCGAGAAAATGGTATAGACCAAAGTTGTAGGATATCGAGGGGGAAGTCGGATGGTGGCCTTGAATTTGACCTTGAACTCTTTTTTCAATGTCATTTGAAGGTCAACTTTGATTTTTTAAAGAGTAACCCTATTTTTTTTATTACAGAAATGAAAACAGCGGTAAATTTTACGTTCAAAATGGTATGTTTGGTTGCGAAACCAAAGGTCATCTCAAGCTCATGGAGCCGGTATAAAATCTCACCTACGTAATTCCTCTGGCAATGCCAGAATCAACAAAATGGTAGAAACATAAGTTGTAGGATGTCGGGGAGGTGCCGAATGGTGATCTCAACTTTGATCCTGACCTTTAAGGTCATTTCACGGTCAAATTGATTTTTTTCAAACAGTACTCACATTTTCGACTCCGGATTCTGAAAGCGCGTAAAATTTTACATTTTAAACAAAGTAGTCAATTTAAATCGAAGAAAAGATTTTTGTCATTTAGCGTACCATTTGCTGCGTTTTGTCATCATTATAAAACTTGATGTTCAGGACCCACGACAAGGACGTAGCAAGGTAGATTTTCAGGTCCCATTTGGGTCCAGCCGATGAAGGCAAGACATGAAGATATCGGCCGATGAAAGCAAGAATCATAGCCCGACCGATGAAGGCAAGACGTGAAGATATCGGTCGATGAAGGCAAGAATCATAGCCCGACCGATGAAGGCAAGACGTGAAGATACCGGCGATGAAGGCAAAAATCATAGCCCGACCGATGAAGGCAAGACCATAAAAAAATCATTTCAAAAATAGAGTTTAAGCTTTACCTAATTAAGTGTTCAAAAGTCCTCCATGATTTCTAATACATAGTTGAATTCTTCGCTCGAAGCTTTCAACAGTCGATAGAAGCACATGCCTTGGTATGCCTCTGCAAGCATTAATCATTCGTTGCATCATATTTTCTCTAGTGGTAGGAGCGTCCGCATACACGTGGATTTTCAAAAAGCCCCATAAATAAAAATCAGGGCTCGTGAGATCTGGGAATCGGGGGGGGGGTCAATTAACATGATCTTCACCACGTCCGATACCTATCCATCGATTACGGTATATTTGATTTAAAAACTCTTGGACATCTAAACTTCTATGAGCAGGTGCACCATCATGTTGAAGCCACATACGTACTCTTGTTTGTAAATCAACGTCTTCTAACAGATTTGGTAATTCATTTGTCAGAAAATGGAGGTATTTACCTCTATTAACATTACCGTCAAAAAAATAAGGCCCAATTAGATAGCCATTAACAATACCACACCATACTATAAGACTCCATTGATGTTGGTGATCGACTGCACGGGTCCAATAAGGATTTTCAATCAACCAATAGTGGAAATTGTGTCGGTTCAGTTGACCTGTATTATGGAAAGTGGCTTCATCGGAAAACATGACGTACCTGAAAAAATGTGGATCGTTTTGTAATCTTTCCTGTGCCCACTAGCAAAATCGTAACCTTCTCTCAAAATCACGTTCTATTAGCTCTTGGGTCAAAGTAATATGATACGGATGAAAACGATGGAATCTTGTTAATCTTCTCACTGTTTCTCTCGGAATGCCATATCGTACTGCTGTTTGCCGAATTGAAATATAAGGATCTAAATGAATCATAGCAAGTACTACCAGGACTCGTGGATCATTTCGCTCAATCGTTATTACTCTACGACGATGTCGTGGTCTTCGAGGTCCTCGCCTCTCTCGCTGTTCTATTCTCTGGACCGTACTTCGAGATGGATGACGATTCCTGTTTGGGAAACGCCTCCGATATAATTGTGCTGCTGCATTATAATTTCTTCTGCACTCTCCTAAAATCAATAAAATATCAACAATTTCGCATATTTTTATTTATCAAATTACTATTCAAAGTCGATAGATATGTAGATAAATTTAAAAATTTTTCTACATTGCCAGAAATTATACTGTTTTCTGCAAAAAGTATAAATAAAGAAATACTTAAACAATTATTTAATTGCAAATAGTAATTATGAATTTTTTATTGCAAAATAATTTGTTTATTATCTATGTATTATTACACAGTATGTATTACAAAATTTATAATCCTGCATATACATGGATGTGTATGTGTGTCTATAGCTTATATATACAAACATACATATATCTATACATATACTTAAAGCAATATTATTTTTATAAATAAATTAAATGGAAAAACAACAACGTCATTTAAAAAGCATAATGCAATTTATTGATACGATTCAGATAATTAATACGTATAAAATAAATATAAAAATTTTATTTAAAATTGTCAAAACTTGACAATTGTAAATAATGTGCTCAAATAATATTAACTACTTAAAAATATAATAATCCAAGCGAGGGAGCATGCTTGCTAGTTTCAATTTATAAGTAGCTACTTTTAATAATTTTAAATAAAATTTTTAAATTTACACGAACAAATTCGGTTGATTTGCAATTTATTACACTTAAATAACTTAACTTTACCTACATATTAAGATTAAGATTTCTGTAAGCCTTTTTGGATGTACCGTACCTCGATAAAAAATCGAACACTGATAAAACAAATCTTTTAGTTTTTTGTCTTTTGTTTTTACAATACTTGTAACCAATATTTTTACATGATAATACACAAATCAAAGATAAAAACTAGAATCAAGTGAATCGAAGATCAAGGCTTCCCGATGTGCCTGTCTGGTTTTCCGTTGTTATTTTTCATTGAATAGCCGAAATATATTGGTAGCAAGGGTGGTCATGTTCTTTATGTATTTTTTCGCGTAGAAAACGATGGTGCTATCCGTTTTATCGCAACTGCTTTTAGTAAGGCGATAGAGGCCAAAAATATCTGAAAATAGATTAAAAAAGCAGTTTTCTGCATTCTTGGGCAAGGCCCACCCTCCAAAAAATCTGAAAAACTTCAGACACATAAAGTGCACGAACATTTATCTTTCCACCGAATTTCAGGCGTGAACCGCAATATGGCTCAATTATAGAACGATTTTAATTTAATTTTTTTAGGTTAGTTTTTGAGGTTCTACAATCATGAAAAGAATTGAGATGTGTATTTTTATGTAGAAAAAAAAATAATTTATGAAAAAATCAGTTTTTTACGTGGTGGGGCGTCGGGGGGGGGGCTGAAAATACGGCGAGAAGTCATCATTTTGCATGTCTGAACTGCCACAATTTTTTGTAATTCTAGGAAGGGTGACTATTTCACTATTATAATGGGGGGTACCCTTTGAAAATAAAATTTGACCCTTTGAAAATAAAGTTATATCAAGCCTTAATCAACATAGAAATAACAAGTTTTGACAATTTTATCACGACAATGCGGGCAATTTTTCCTTCTACGGAAAATTTATATATACTTTATGGCAATATAGGATGACTTAACATGACTTTTTATTGTTTTTATATATCATTTTTTGCGAGATATTTTATTGTTACCGACGAGTTAAAGTATTAACGCGATGACGGCTTTCTAGTTCGCTATTTGGATGAACCTGTCGATTTATTTCAGAAAACGGAAGGAGGTTATTAACCGCTGCAGCATATGGAGTTACGTCCCCTTCTCTCTTACTTCATGATTTCGTATAAACTTAACCATAAAGCTAGTGATCAAAATATTATTATAAGTACATAAAATATGTCTCCCCAGAAAAAGTTACAGCTATTTTAAGTTTTAAAAAGAACTGAAAAAATGTCTGATATGCACATTTTTCCCCTTTTTTAATACTATGTTAACTCTCGGAATTTAGAAAAGGGAAAATAATAATTGTCTCTTATAAAACTTGTAATTTTTTATTGATTATCTTATTTTATTTACCGTGTTACAGTGTATCCTACAGATGCGCTGCGAATTCTTGTACGACAGTTGTAGTTGGTTACAGTATATTAATTCTTCTTATTTTTCTGATTGAAATCTTGTTGCACTTTTATTATATTTTCGTTATTACCCTCGATTTTCGACAGGGGCCGACGGAGTTCTCGGATTATTTTCCTGAGCGACTGACGCAGGCGGGCCACTTCGCCTCATTTATTACCATAATTATTTAGATTAAAGATGATGGAGATCATCTTATTTTGAAATTATAAATGATCGTATATGATTTGCGTTAAATAAAAGTGCTTACGAAGTATAACTCCTGCGTGTGTATAAAATAAATTTAGAAAAGTGTGTCATGTTGCGCGATGATACACTTTGTCGCGGTCGCGTGGACGAAACTCTGTGTCGTAGGAGTTCGCACTCGCATCATATTTCGTTCAAAAAATGACTGATGGGAGAATTAAAAGAGTAAGTCACGGACGTAACACCTCCTCCCTTAGACTGTTGAATATCGTAGAGATTCAGCAAGTAAAAAAAAATTTTTTAGTATCAGTAATTTTTTGTTACAAGTGTATTGACATTTTTTGTATCGCATTTCATTTTAAATGGCAATTTATGAAAGATTATACTATATAACGGGCTACTAGCCAGGGCAATCTAGGTAGCAGGGTTATGCTGAAAGGCTAACTGAAAATACAAGTGCTGCAAATATAAAATTACTAGTCATGCACAATTAGTATATGTTTCATCAAGGAAAATCCAAATCCAAGGAGGTGATATGACGTGAGTCGCTAAAGAAACTTTGCAATTAACAGATAAACTTTAAAATTTATTAAAATAAAATATGAAAAGTAATTTGAAATATGAAAAAAATAATATTTGACAAGAAAAATGTGTTGAGAGCCAGCTGGGTCGCCCCCAGCAATTTGACTAATTCTAACAAAATCTACAACAACGCGATGTAACACTTGGTTGCGGTAAAGTAGGGTAAGGGACGCAAATTCAAGCGCGAGATTGCGAGCACTTTCGCAACAAACTAAGTTTGGATAAAGGTTTCGAGATGGGCGTGCGTTTCGGTAATAGCTACAAATACGTTTCGACAACTAATGCGCAAATTTCGGTAAAATACATTTCGATAAACTTCTATCTCTAGGTAACGACTAGAGCTAGGTGCGTGAGCGCGAGAGAGAGACTCCGACGCGATTACAGAAGGTATGGTCGATTTACAAGCTCGGCGATGGCGGGCGAGTCCGCGTGGCTTTGATCATGCTGCAACGGTGATCACTGGTGGTGAGTCTGCGGCGAGGTCAGTCCTGGCATAGCAAGGATGTTCCATGTTTGGACTCACGCTTAGTCTAGGCGGCGGCGGCAGATGCGGTGATCACTGGCGACGGCGATGTCTCCGGACCCTCGGACTCACGCTTAGCCTAGGCGGTGGTCCACGATGAAGTCGGTTGGACAGCCGAAGTCAACCAGCTACGGCTGTGGCCCATCCTGAAGGGCGTTGCCCCAGCCGAGTCTGACTAGACTCGGTTGTGGCCTGCGACGAAGTGCCTGAGCGCGAGGCGACCACAGCTCGCGATCGCCCAGTCGTGGAATTTTCCCACTTACTACGATCATTCTTCTCTCTCACTCGCTCGTATATGCTGCATAGGACGACTGTGCGCACACTATTTATTTATTTGTGCGCCTATGAAGAGCGACTTTAAGTAGCCGGTACCGAGCATGTCAACAATGGCTCGTGTATAACTTGTAAGACTTACTTGTGAGCGTTACAACTAATACCTATGAATAATATATTATGACGGTCAAGTATTTCGCCGTCAAACCTCTCTCTTCCGTCGCCTGTATTCATGTATATAATAGATATTTTCTAATGTTTACAAGCTGTTACAGGTGCGGAGAGCAAGAGGAAACTCGAGCGACGTCGAGAGAGAGAGAGACAGAGAGAGAGGACAGCCGCAAGAGCCTACAAGCGCGCGAGTCAGTTTAGGTCTGACCTTGACCGGGTTTAGTTAGCATTATGCGTGATTTATTGTTCCGGTTACCCAGGGCAAGCAATTCACGCCATCCTAGCGAACTGTCAGCGATTGACGCTGGACGTCGAGCCGAGAGCCGAACTGTAAGTGTCACTCGACTCTCTCTCTCGGTAAGTGCTCGACACGACACGTTTGATTGTGCTCCGGCTTTCGAACCTCATACTACTTTCACTTCACGAAGTATAAATTTTTGCAGGAAAGTAGACCCAACGGTCCTCAAGCTTACGCCCAAGGAAGCATGCCCGTGCGATGCACTTCTATGGAATAGGGTCTGTTTTCCTATTGACGCTGTGACACAACCTATAATCTCATCATGGCCAACATCGCAGCTGCTTTCGGACACATGGATCTGCTATATCACGCATGGATACATCTCATCGCATATCATTAACATCATCATTATTAACATAGTGTCGGTCGTCTACAATGCACTAACAACTGTAATAACTTGACTGTTTTATCATCAAAATACCGTTGGGTGAGTCAAATTCAATTCAACAGTTCAACGTCGCCGTGAATCTTTGTATACAGCGCTGTCCTCAGAGTGTCAAGCAGCACAACAACAACAGTGTTTACATTATCATCAAAGCGATAAGCATCTGTACTACGGCAACCAAGCAGGCACTGCTTAAGCGCCGGTACCACGGCAACCAAGCCGCTACTACCATTTAAGCACCTGCACTAGGACTAACTCGCTACACTCTACGACAGCTCCTTAACACCAACAACCAAGCTGCTATAGCCGTACTACTTGTATCAAAACTAAAGTGTTAGAGATAGAGGCAACTGGAATTTTTTGAATTTTGAATTTTATCTAGAGGGCCAAATATGGAAACTATCTGTAGCACCTGCGGAAAGACGTCGACGGACAAAGTCAAAACACATGGCTGTGATAAGTGTTACAAATACTATCACACGCAATGCACAACTTTTAAAACAGCCCTAGATGACCAGAACCAAAAACTAAAAGTTTGCAACATGTGTTTGGTTACTATCAACACGCCTACACCTACATCTAACAAGTCCTCACGACCTACAACACCAACTACGGATAATACAAGACTAAGATCGCGCAACAATTCTATGGGCTCTGCAACCTCCACTGGGGGAAAATCTGATAATCGACGCACGTCAGCCACTGATGAAGTTCTCAACATGCTGCTGATAAAAATGGAGAAACTTGACAAACTTGATGACATTGGATCCACTATCACCACTTTCCAAACATCGCTGTTCAACATAAATAAGAAAATAGTAGAGTTCACTGAAAATCTGCAAGTCCTGGACGTAATTCCAGCACTGGTCCAGCGAGTCGATACTGCAGTAGAGGATATTGATAATTTAAAGACTGATTTTAATTCTCTCCGTCAGCTAGTAGATAGTAAGATATCATCCACAGACTCGGCAGAAGGCGTAGCAGTTACTATCAGCAGGATTCAACATCTTCAAGAATTAAACGCCTCACTTTCCTCTCCACTCGATGAACTAGTGAATACTCAACAGCGTCTGTCTTCCGATATCGTACTGGGTGGTTTAAAATATAAAACGGAAATCGATATCCGAAAACTGGCATTCGTAGCACTGAAAACCATCCACCCTGACTTAGAAGCTAGAGACATAATCTCCATCTGTCAATTGCGCAATAAAAACAGGCAAATAGAACATACAACTGCATCTACCAGTTCCACTACTCCGACAGACAACACTACTACAAATACAAATAGAACACCGGCATCTCACATTATATCTGATTTCACTACAGAGCAACTCATAGTGAGTCTAACCTCGCCAACCCTAGCTCATGCCATCATTAGTGACAAAATAAAACAAAAATGATGTCACACATCAGTCATCAATAAGGAATTGCTACAGTCACTGTGTGTCCCTGAACCATTAGCTCCAGGACTTATAAACATTAATGAGTTCCTGCCAAAAGATATCTATAACCTACACAAGAAAGTGCGATCGAAAGCCAAGGATAAAGAAAATGGATTTATAACTTTTGTTCGTAGAGCAAAAATTTTTGCAAGATCCAAGACTAGTGATAAAGCTTTACCTAAAAATTCTGAGACTGATCTCAACAATTTTTTAGAGAATCTAGGGAAATAGCGTATTCCATTAAGTCATTTAAGTTGTATTCTTACCCTCATCGATCACTCTCATTACACTCATCTACAAAAGTCTCCTCCACACCTGACTTCCCAAACATAGCCACAGTAAACCATTCACTATCTCATACTCACAGTACATGTTCCTCTTCACCGTTGCCAAACTGTCGATCAGTAACCACGAAGGGTTGCGGGGATGGACTGAGGGTATGTTGTTTCAATGAGAATTCCATCTTGAGCCACACTGAGACAATAAGACTCTTTCTAGCCTCCCGCCCTACTATCACTTGATAGCTGTAACTGATACCAAGCTCTCTGAAAATAAAGAGGACCATCTCTTATCTCTCGAAGACTACGTTCTGTTCAGAAAAGATCGTAACAGAAATGGTGGAGGTGTAGCACTCTTCATACACAACTCTCTCACTCCTAAATTCATTTGCTCATCAACAGCTGAATGGACATGTCAACCTGGCACACCAGAATATATTTTCTGCGAGGTGAAAGCAAAAGGTGTCTCCCCATTCTTTGCAGCAGTTGTTTATAGGCCCCCTCAGCCCATTTCATAGAAAATAGTAATTTCATGGATCTAACTGCTAACATGCACAACTACAGCATCAAAATAATTATGGGCGATTTTAATGCCAACCAATTATCTGAGTCGTTCGTTGCAGTATTTGTAAGAAATCTCCTCTCCGAAAATTCACTAAAACTTGTACCCCAGGGGGCTACATATCATAGGGATTCAGGTACCTGGCTTGACGTCTGTATCATTGACCAGCAAGACAAATTACTCGATTACTGGAAGTCAGAGACACCTTTTATCGATAACCATAGCATCATAACTGCCACTGTTGATGTCTCTGTTCCCAAATTCATCGCAAGGCCCTTCTCATTCTTGGATTTCAAGTCAGTTAATGAAAGGGATTTAGATACCTACCTCCGAAGCTGTGACTGGACGGTGAACTCCGATTCACCAGAGACTAGACTGTCAGTACTTTGCGATAATCTTACATCTGCCATTGACCAGTTGGTCTGACTCAGAATAATCAAACCCAATAAAAATAATCATCCCTGGTTCACGTCACTACACAAAAACCTCATTTCAGAAAGAAATAGACTTTACAGACGATACCGACGCACAAAACAATCATACGATCTCCTACTTTACCGCCAAGCTAGAGATCATGCACGCAAAATCATACAATCATCCAGTCTAGACTATTACAATACACGATTATCATCCATTTCAGAACCATCGGCACTTTGTAAAGAATTGAGGCATCTGGATGTTGTTCCTCCTACAGCCGAGTGCCCACATGACTTCACGGCTGAGGAGCTAAACAAGTATTTTTGCTCGGTGTCGTTCTATCCCCAAGCCCCATCAGTGGAGGAGTATTTAAATGAATTGCAGGCCAAAGAATTTCCAGAATTCTTCTTTCTCAAAAAGATAGATTTACTGGACGTAACTGCAGTAGTTGACCACTTGAAATCTCAGGCTAGGGGACCGGACGGCATCCCGCAGTACTTCTTTAAGGCAGCCCTACCTTCAATAGCAACTCACATACGTGACCTTTTCAATGCATCCATTAAACATTCTACGCTTTCTTCTGAATGGAAGAGGTCACTTGTATTAGCTTTGAATAAGGTTAAGATACCGGGAAGCCCCAGTGATTTCCGTCCCATCTCATTACTTAATTTTCTATCGAAAGCACTTGAATTTATAGTTCACAAACAAATCAATGCTCACATCGAAACATATCACATTCTAAACTGCATGCAGACCGGTTTCAGAAAAAACAATAGCACACAGACAGCCCTAATCAAACTGACAGATGATATTCGAGTTGGGATCAACAGAAAGCAGGTCACTATTCTTCTCCTATCTCTAAGCCTGCGTTGAGACGGATTGCATCATATCTGTCTCGTCGTCAGCAGGCGGTAAAAGCCAAGGACGGTTCTACTTCATCCTTCCAACCCTGCAATACGGGAGTGCCACAAGGTTCTGTTCTGGGGCCACTACTTTTTGCATTGTATGTGAATGACATAAGCCTCCACCTTGACTCAAAAATATCCCGCATTCTCTATGCTGACGATCTACAGATTTACGCTCAATGCCATTTGAATGACCTTGGTTCTCTAATCGAAAAGATAATAATGCCAATCGTATAACTAGTTGGGCCTCAACCAATCACCTTAAACTAAATGTCGGCAAAACTAAATGGTTTGCGGTAACCCCTACTTCATCAACCAACTTCCTTCTGTGGCTACTGACATTGCTATTGGCAACTCAAGGGTAAAATTTTCTTCATCTATATGAAACCTAGGATTGTTGCTTGACGATAGGCTTTGTTGGAAAGATCATATTAATGAGGTCTGCAAAAGGGCAAACAGGCTAATGTATCGACTACATCGTCTGAGGGATATCATCACTCTAACACTGATAAAGCACTTAATACAAGCGCTTCTTTGGCCTCTGGTCGACTACTACTCTCTAGGCTACTGCAATATCTCGGATGAACAGAACAATAGGCTTCAGGTGATAATGAACACGGGAATCCGCTACATATTTGGTGCTAGGAGAGGCGAGCACATCACTCCTTACAGGCGTCAACTAAGATAGACTACAAATAGCGATCGAAGACTCTACTTCGCTGCTATACAGTTTTCTAAATTGAATCAATCTGGGCAGCCAGACTATCTGGCACATTTCTTTTTCACTAGAGTCAATGATAGACCCTCCCGGAGTGGTGCGAAGCCGCTAGTTATCCCCAAGCACGATCGTGAAGCACTTGGCAATTCATTCCATATCATCACCACCTACACCTGGAACTCCCTTCCGTCGAATATACGTGAATTGTCCACCTTAGAATCATTCAAAACTGCACTACATAATTTCATTCTCAACCTTGAGGAACCATCATTTCATCAACATGTATTTAAATTCCACGAAGCATTTTGATGTATATTCATACACTCTCCCACTCACGCTAACCCTTTATCAAATTACATCTCACTCTCATCATATAATTGTCAGCGTTAATATAATTTATTCTATTTTATTTTAAATTTCATTTCATTTCTACCATTATTGTTAATACACGAAGTTTCCTTATTAATTATTAATCTTAAATCTTTATATTCTTTGTTAATTTTATAATTTTGTTAATTTTTTATATTCTATTTTACTTTTACTTATTATACTTTATATACTGTTATTTCAGTTATCAATATTGTTTAATTCTAAATGTAATCGTACAACACAATGTACATAAATAAATGAATCTAAATCTAAAAAAAAATCTCTCTCTCTCTCTCTTTCGCCGCTCAGGACGCTCCTACGTCGTGCAATTGCACACTTAATCTGATTATCTTCCGTGCAACACGCGAGCTTTGAAACTCGCGCTTTATTTCTCACCAGTCACGTGAACTCACCTTTAGTCACTGGTTTCGTATACCGGCTACTCAGTTTTTCACAATGCGCTCTTCTTAAATGCAACGATTGCGGAGGCAGCGGGAAACGGGGAATGTTAGTGATACGAAATAAAAAGACGTCAAATAAAATATAAAAATAGAAACAAGTATTGTTACGTTTTATTAATGTCAAAGTAGAAGTGTTAATAATAATGTAAGATGTACACTCTACCGCGAAAGTCCTAGCTAAAACGGTGCGCCCGCACGGAATTATACTAAGTCAGCTATCTCGGTACAGCTGATTCGAACACCGAAACTAGGTCACGAGCGCGAGGTAATATACGCCGCGCGCTCGCTGTGTTAGTGCTACGCACACACTTACGCGCGAACTATGAGAGAGCGGCCGCACGCGGTGTTCAACACACACACACGCAAGTGAGCGTGAGAGAGGGAGCAGACTACACTACGGTTAAGAATTCCTGGCAGGGTTTAACTTTTAGTTTGACCTTGGCGACGGCAACGATGCACCAGGTCAACTATCTCTCTCTACGCTCGCACTCTCCGCACGAAAACGCCTAAACGATGCCGCGCTCCAGGTACTACGGGCCTGGAGAAGCACTTACGCGTTAGTAAATCGCGACGCGGTAGAAATGCGCGCACGCTTACCTTTACGTAGATTAAGGACTAATAAAGTTGAATTCAGCAATCGGCTGGTCGGCTCATTCAAGCCTGTCGCAATAATTCTTTCACCAAATTCACGAAACTATCGCGGTATTTCGTTTTAACGCACAGGATTTGATGTCGCACGACGACGATAATCACAAATCGATCACGGCTTAAAATACTTTCTCTATAAGTGACGTCTGATTCAAAAAAAGGTTAAGAGCGAGCTTTATATCACTTGTATATTCTCTCAACTGATTCTATCAAGTCATCACGCCAATGCAGCTCTAATTCTGCATCGACGCACCATCTCTTGTTCGCGTAACCGAAGCGCCGCGACTAGAAAATACCTTCGACGTCGGTACGGCTAGCCGTCACACATCAATTATATTTTTTTAGCAAAATAATTGCTTTGGAAAAATCTCAAAACATATGAGCGTATTCTACATAACAGTGCACATCTTCTTAATTTTTTTCCTGATTTTAGAACCTCAGAAACTAACCTAAAAAAAATAAAATTAAATTAAAATCACTCTATAATTAAACCATATAGAAATTGAGGCGTGAAATGCGGTGGAAAGGTAAATATTTGTGCACTTTATGTGCCTGAATTTTTTTAGATTTTTTTGAGTGATGGGCCATGCCTGAAAATGTAGAAAACTTCTTTTTTATAGCTATTTTCAGCTATTTTGGCCTCTGTCGACTTATCAAAGACAGTTACGATAAAACGGATAGCGCCATCGTTTTCTACGCGAAAAAAATACATAAAGAACATGTACAACCATCGCTGCCAATATTTTTCGGCTATTCAATGAAAAATAACAACGGAAAACTCGACTGCTACAGGCACATGGGGAAGCCCTGATCTTTAATTCACTCGATTCACTCTTCATCTTTGATTTGTGCATTATCATCTAAAAATATTGGTTGTAAATATTGCATACATTATTCATGTATTTTTTCCGTACAATGCGATGGTCTCATCAGCTTTGCTGCAACAAACTTTCGTAAGACCATAGACGTAAAAACAACTGATGATAATGAATTTTTTTGTATTATTGCTTATTTTTGGATTCTCAATTGGGCGGTAAAAAATTATATTACTTTCTAGTAATATGTATTGATATTCATAACTAATTCATACCATAATAAGTAATTTGTTTATAATGTATAACTTTTTCCACGAATTATTATTACATATTTGTCATTTTTTAACTATTTAGGGCCTCAATGTTCATTGTTGGCTTATTAATTAAATTTGAAATAATAATACATTTTTTTTTATTTTTTGAGATTTTGATTGATATTTGATTTCCATATTGGTTATTATGAAATGAAAAAGAGTAATCTTTCTGATTAATATTTTTATATATTCGAAAAAGAGAAATATACATATATATGAGCCAGGCCAGCGAACTTCGCCTAAAGTCTGCGCACTCATATTTCCGATTTGGTCACCGACTTTTTTTATGAAAGTAAATCATAAAAAGAACCTGTAGTCAGAATTTCAGCCCTCTAAGACATCTGTAAACCATTCTAGAATTTTTTAAAGTTTCAAAAACGGTCAAAATATGGCTATTTTCAAAAAATTCCACAGA
>JAWWEQ010044600.1:6276-17094 GCA_035583055.1 Torymus tubicola | reverse complement strand
GAGGCGGGGGCTAAGGATCAAGATCTAATAGGTGTTGGCGCACCGCCCTCCTGAAAGATGAATAAGATGGGAGGTGGTGTAGGGATGGAGGAAGTGAGTTCCACAGGCGGGCTCCCTGTGCCAGAAATGCCCTGTCACCCGTCTTGTAATTAATCCGAGAGAGCGAGAGAGCGAGAGAGAGCGAGAGACTGAGAAAGAGAGCGAGAGGGAGAAACAGAGCAAGAGAGAGAGTAAGAGAGAGCGAGAGAGGGAGAGGGAGGGAAAGGGAGAGAGAGAGAGCGAGAGGGCGAGAGAGCGAGCTAGAGAGAGAGCGAGAGAGGGACAGCGAGAGCGAGAGAGAGCGAGAGAGTAAGATGGAGCTAGAGAGAAAGGGAGAAAGAGAGCGAGAAAGAAAGGGGAGGAGAGAGAGAGGAAGTGCGAGAGAGCGAGAGGGCGAGAGAGCTAGCTAGAGAGAGAGCGATAGTGAGAAAGAGAGCGAGAGGGAGAAAGAGAGCGAGAGGGAGAAAGAGAGCGAGAGGGAGAAAGAGAGCAAGAGGGAGGAAGTGCGAGAGAGCGAGGGCGAGAGAGCGAGCGAGAGAGGGAGAGCGAGAAAGAGAGAGAGCGAAGGAGAGAGAGAGAGCGAGAGAGCGAGTGAGCGAGAGAGAGCGTCAGGTAAATAATAAATTTAAGCAAAATTAGAAACTAACCGTGCTCTGATTCTGCACCATCGCTACTTATACTCTGAGATGCGGCGCGTTTCATGCCTATAGTTTGCTGTATTGGTGTCGGAACAATATCCTCATCACTTGACAATGAATGATCTGGAAAATTCATCAGTATTACTGAATTAATGTATATTTCATAATTTGTTTGCACGCGAGAGAAATACAAAGATTATCATGCAGGGAGTCATATCGGGTATATTATTATAGATTTCTGCGATTAAGATCATGATTATTTCCGATGGATGACGATTACTTTCGTACTTTTCGACTTCGGAAAGTACATGCGATTAGGAACTATAAACTATTGCACAGAGAATTTTTAAAAGCGCCGACACGTTTTAGTTCCAAGCAACCGCGATCGTAGAATTACCGTGGTGTATACCGCGCGAACATCTTATGTGTTTCGACCGTAGAGGATGCAAAATTAGCTATAGTCATTCCATATAATCACGATTTTAGTATTAAGTTGAAAATAGTTCTTTAAAATTGTAAAGCTTACCTTTATCTGATTGTTGCTCTTTAGCAATCTGTAATCTCTCCTCAAGAAACTGTGTTATATTTACATCGTTTTTTGCTACCGATTTTCGGTAATGGCTAAAGTGCACACCTTTCGTATGTGCTAAGTGGTTTGCAATATTATCGAGCTCCTCCTGATTTCCGATTGCACCAAACATAGTCGCGATTTGGCTGCGACATTTAGTTGAACGTATCAGATCGGGTTTCGTTAACCGTTGATAATTAGTATTACAATCGGCGACCAATTTTACATTAGTTGTGTAAGCGTCTATGTGTCTCATTCGCCCGGTATTCACTTCTTCCGGCAAAGTAAATAAATATTCATTATCAGCATGAATTCTAGCTTCAGTTCTGTGTTTGATTAAAATTTCTAATGCCTCAGTATCAACTTTTGTAAGATAGATAGCACAGTCTATGCCATTTATTTTCTTACCTTGGCATATCATTTTTTCGAATTTCGAAGCTTGCGCTTTTTCATTTTCATTCAATTCTTGAAAAAATTCATCGGCTTCATTTGATTTCTGACGATGTATAAAATTCTCAAGTCGAGTGCGCTCAGTCTCTCCTGGACGTCGCCCATTAAATATCATTGAAAGCACTACTTGATACTGCATTAAAGAAAAATACTGGCATTCATCGTAATCATCTAGTAATTGTTGTAGGTGATAATTACGTTTTTCAATTAAATACTTGAAGAATATTCTAATGTCTTCTAAGACAGGTCTATCTTGGGCTACAGCTTTAAGCCTTCTATTATTATTTTGGGCTCGTTGAGCTTTGGATCCAATTTTAGGTAAATATTCGGCCTTGAATAAAGCTCTATAGTCTGATAAAAACATTCTTAAAATTTTTTTCTCTTTATAGTTCTCCATTTTACTAAATTGTGCGTCTAATATATCGAATAAACGGTTCCATATCATACGTATGGCGTGACCATTGTATGGGACACCTAAAACTTTTTTGGAAACCTTGCAAATAATCTGAGATGCCTTTATAAACGTGTCGAAAAAAATAGGCTGTATTGCAGACTGCAGATCACTTATTCGACCATCCAATGATTTCATTTCGTAAAGTACTCTAGCCATTAGCCTCATATGTGATTTTACAAGTTTTGCTTGATCGTCCCCTATCAACTGTTCAATGTACTTGTTTCCATATTGGATTATAAGTGCGTCATGTTTACATACAAGTCCTATGTGATCGTCGGCCAAATATGGTAATACATATCTAATCAATTCGAGCGACGCTTGCGAATGATATTCATCTAACTCACGACGTGCTGCTGCTAAAAGCGTTCTAGTACTGTGTGACTTCATGTCACCGTGTTTTTTCGTAAAATGCTGGGAGTAAGTATTTTTCGAATAGTAGCCTCTACAAACAGGGCAAATTACTCGACAAGAAGATTCTTTCTTTTTTAATTTACGTTTACTTTTTTTTCCTTCTTTTGTTTTCTTTTTTTCTTTCTTTTTGCTTTCCTTTTCTTGCTTTTTCCTTTTGTTATCTATTTTTTCATTGTCATCTTTTTGATGTAACGGATTTTTCTCGTGCCTTTTCCGTTTTTCTCGCCTTTTTTCTCGCCTTTTTTCTCTTTGTTTTTTATTTTTTAAATAAGATATCTTCTTACCTCTGTTTGTAGCTAATCGTCTTTTGACACGATATTTTTTATCTGGATTACGAATTTCATCCTTGTTATACCTTTCATTTCCAATATTTGTCAGCAAACTAAATAAATCCATTCTTAACCTTGATCGAGATGGTAACGATGCAATTTTCTGTACAGTTCTTTTATCATTATGTATATTCAAGAGGTGTTTATCAAGTCTCGTGAAATCCTTATCACAATATGGACAACTATTAATTTTATAATAGTATTGTCCTCCTTCACTAGATTCTGGAATAATTGGCTCTTTTTTCTTATATTCGCTGCTAGTTTGTGATACCTTCTTTTCATAGGAATGGTTTCCAAAACTTTTGTTATTAGTATTATTTTTCTCATTCTCACAAATATTTTCAATTTCATCAGAACCAATATCATCGTCATATTCATCCGAATCATCCGAACTTTCTTCACAATCATATTTTGAATCACTTCGGTCTGTGCTGCTATTTTCCTCACTTTCAGATTCCGTGCTACTTGTATCATTACTAGCCATACTACTTCGAAGTACTTGCTCTTCATCTCCTGAAAAGCTTATATTTTCATCGTTCTTGGAAATATCATTATTTTCATCATCGCAAAAGGATGAAGATTCTTCACTTTCATCTGAAGATTGGATTATTTGTTTTTTTCTCATAATAAAGGCTTAAAAACAAAAAGGTTCAACGATAAATAAATAATATTCTTTAGTATATCATAAATATTGTAGATCGTATCAAATTTTAATATTTCGAAGTAAATGAAAATGTAGTGAAACTTAGTAATAAATATAAAGTTCAATTTAATATTACTACAGCATACAATATTGCACGACGTGTGACGAGTTACATAGCGAATTCTCACTAATGAGTTAAAAAATAAGGCAAGCAATTCTAGCGCGCAATTACAGTTAAGATAACGCCGCATAATATCGTATTGTTTCCATTATCGACATCGTCCACTTCATTAGTTCTATAGAGCGTAAAATTCAAACACTTTCTAAGAAAAAATTAGATTTTTAAATAATTTAAATAGTTGACTCTACCTATGTAAAAATAAAAAAACGGAAAATTAGGTATCATTTCTGCTTCTTCCTAGAAGAAGCTTTGCGATAGTAAAACAAAAGTTTCCGAGATCATGTGTTGGGAACGTTAATTAGCAAATTTGCAATCGAAATACAGTGCGTGTGTGTGTGTTTGTGTTTGTGTATGAGCATGGGTGTGTGTCCGTATACGCTGATATCTCATGATCTACTCGACCGATTTTAGCTATCTTTTCTTATTCTTTTTGTAAAATTGCATTTTTTAGCCATTTTTTAATATTAAAATTTTTATTTTTGGTTTTTTCAATATTTAGATCAAATATTGCTTATATATTATTAATTTTCCGTACACAGAATAAAATTCCCTGTAATTTAAAAAAAAAGAAGTCGTTAGGTATACTTCGTCACAAGTTATTGATGATAACCTAATATTTTTTAAATAGGTTATATTTTTAAATTTTAAAAACATATTAACGTGAATATTTTTTTAATTATAAGGGATATTGAGTACAATAACTCACTAAATGCATCTAAGTGAGGAAATCAGAATATCTTCCAAGTTAGAACGCACAATACGCGCTGTTCAAATCTCTAGTATTATTAAAAAAGCTACTCATCTATGAATTAGATTAATAGTTAGAATTCACAGAACCTTTCTGATTTAGCAAGACAAAGTTCGATTATTTAGAAGTACTTTTGTAGCTATAACATTTATGGAACATTTTTTTTATGTTATTTAACGTCGTCCTGTTTCTGTTACTTTGCGATCATGCTAATCGAGGACCATGCTAAGGAGGTCTGTGGTGTGTTGGTAAATAAAGCATATGTGCGAAACACTGGTGCTTGTATCAATCGGTGAAGATCTGGGGCTGAAACCCGGCTTGACGAGTATTAATCCCAGTCTTGCCGATCGAACCACCGCTATAACAGACCTCTAACTTATAGGTTGGGCGAATCTCTCGAGCGAAACCGGCAGTGGAATCAGCCTTTCGGTATTCATGCACTCAGCACAATCATTGTACCTAGTCGATCCGACCCACAGATCGGGTGCATACGAGAGCTTCAGCCACCAACCCTGGGGACCAGGTTCGCTCTTCGCCACCAAAAAAATCCGAAAAACATTTTTGATAAAATGTCTCCAAAAAATTTACGCTGACGGAGAATCGAACGTGAACCCTAAGCGATGTTTATTTTGGGAAGCAAGCACATTGCCGCCTGAGCCAAACACCGCTCTTATTTATGGAATGTGTTACTTTACAAAATTCTTTTTTTGTGAAAACTTTCATATTTTGGTATTTTTTTATGAAAATTCAAATAGTTTTTAACAATTTTATTCTTTGACTTTTTTTCTATAACCTTTTTAAGAAAAGTAGTACACATTTGTGTCTCAATGACTTAAACATAGGACTTTCGGTTCAGGTTTTCAAGGACTTGCTGATTAGCTCTATTTCTGGTGTCAGTAGATTTTTCAGAAATTTTTACAAATATTCCAAAACAACAGGTCAGCCACAATAGCATATCAGAAAATCTCTATCATATTAAAATAATAATACATATTCGTTGCTTTCATTGTAAAAAAACTCAAATTTATTTATTTAACATCTTAAGTAAAAAACGGTGCATTAAGTATGCAGATAACTTACTACTATCCAAAGTATATAATGCAATCAGCTCAAAAACAATAGGTCAGCCACAATATCATATCAGAAAATCTCTATCAATTTAAAGTAATTATACATATTCGTTGCTTTCATTGTAAACAATTCAAATTAATGAAATTAAACTCACATTAAACTCAACTAACCCTAATCTATGTCAAAACGAAAAAGTAATATCATAATGCAGTCAAAAACTCTCAATTGTAAGAACTATGTATCTATTTATAGATTCTCTACATCTATGGTAATCAGGTGCCATATGTTTAACTTTAGAAACATAATATTTACTACTTTTGATGATTATTCTACTACATGATGATGATGATTTGGCTATTAGATAATTAAAGTATACGATAATTTTAATATTTTAGGTGTTGTGTTTTTACATTTTTATTAACGCGATCTTATACCTAAAAATTTCGAAAAAAGCAAAATTTTATTTGATTTTTTCAATACTATAGTATTATTCTAAACTTGTAAAAAAAGTTTGTGTGACATATTTGAAAAATTACTAAGGATATAAGCAAAAATGTCAATAAACTTCTATAGGAACATGCCATCAATTTCAACTAATTAGGATCTTATCACGCAAATGTAAGCCACATCAAGAACCAATTTATTACAATCAATTTTACGGTTAAAAGAAAGAAATTTAATATTTCAAAATGATAATTTCAAATTTATAAAAATAAATTTTTAATAAATTTTTAACAAAAAAGTACTACAAAAAAGCGTTTTGATTACATACCAAACTGGAAAAATGAATTACGTGACTTAATGTTAATATATTTTGTACATATATACGTAATTTAAAAAAATATGAAATTTTAAATGAAATTCGTGAACTCAAATCTCGCGCTCGAGTGCCAACGAGTTGGCAAAAAGTGTGAAAGATGCCGCTACAAGGCGCCACGAATATGCCCTGTGATCGCTGCCTCGTAGCATTAACTGTCAGTGTCGGCTGCTCTGTGTAGCCATGTGTTTTTATTTTGAATGTGTCAATGTGTTATGTAATTTCATTCAGCCAAGTTATATCTTGTGTTATCCCAAAATTTCATCCAACTGGAAATATGTTAGATAAGTATAAATTAACTGAATTAATATTAAATTTCTATAAAGCATAGATACTTTGTGGAAATTTTCTTTTTTAGAATTCCAGAAATTATTCTTATAGATTAAGATAGCTACTGGAAGAGGCTACATTAAGGAGTCATTCAGAAGGACTCAGAACTCAGGACTTCAGAGATATAATTATCATGAAATCATCTGCAAGATTAAGAGCCGTACAAGCTGTATGTACCACTAGTTGCGATAATTCTTGTGGTAAGTTGCATATTTATAACTATTGTCTCTACTAAACATGTATTGCTTTCTTTTCACTATCAAGCATTTTTCATTATCATCATAAAAGTTCTCATGTTTTGATTAAAATTTTCTTCAGATATCCAATATATTAAACATTCTTTATTCTTTTTGATATGATTTACTTTCATAGTATTAGAGTAAATTTTGAATTTCTATTTTCCTTTTATGTGTATGTTTCATGTGATTCTTTTAATACTTTAATCGCAGCAGCTTATTTCATGTAGCAACTGATTTATAATTATTATTTACAAGAGTTTGTAGCTGCTTAACAAGTTACATTGATCTATAGAAGATGTTTAACTTGTGAATACTGCCCGGTACTGTTTGACAGCTTGGGTTTGTACCGATACAGAACATGGTAAGTTACATATTTTTCATTCATATTGCATAATATACTTATTAAATGTATGTATTTTATGTTTTAGGAAGGAGAAAAAATTTGGGATATGAAAATAATTTATTTCAGTGATTTTATTTGCATGAAGAGTAAAGGCTATTTACTCAAAACATCATTTTTAAAACTTTGGTGTAGACTTCCTCAGACACTATTGCATGGATTTTCATGAGGTGAAGCTTAAAATGTTTTTTTTTTTAGTGAAATAATGGTAGGATGAGTTGCAAATATAACATTTATTTGAGTAAGAATCTTGTACATGCTAAAATATACAAAAATTTATAAATATTGAAAAAATAATTGCAACTTGTTCTACCTTTGTTCACTAAAAAACAAACATTTTAAGCTTTACCCATTAAAATCCAATAATAGTGCCTGAGAAAGTCCATGACAAACTTTATTTTTCAAAAATTTAATAATTCAGCATTAAATGGGTTTATTGACTTTTAAAGAGATTTATTTACTACAAAATGAATTATTTTTTCAGTATATTTACATATTTATATGATTAATATTATTTAAACGACGCATTAAGGTACATTATTCAAGGTAATAGAAAAATTTTTGGCAGTTTTTAAAAATCTAAAGAATTATTAGAATCGCAATAATTTGAAAACTTAAATTTTGAAAAAAAACGCATTAAATTTGATAATCTCGAATTACTTTTAAATTGAACTTTATATTTGGTTTATGAGAATATACTTCTATTGTTGCCAATAATGATAGGTAAATAGAGAAACTCAGACAACAACTTACAATGTTAAAAACTAACTGTAAAATAAATCCCTCGTAGTGAGTTTATTTACATTACTCGTTTACTCTTTACTGTTGCAAAGATTACTCGTTTGCTCTTTACTCTTGCAAAGAAATACCAAGTACTCTTCTTTTGTTGGACTATAAGAGCTAGGCCACTTAAAAAGGCAAAATCTCGTGTGCACAAAGAACAAGAGGTGTACACACTCGATCATGCTAAACTTATGCTTTATGCTTGTGTTTTCTTAAGTGTCCTATCCATAAAGTGTATTCACAGTTCTCATATTTACACAGAAACAAGGAGGAATAAATGGATTGGATTAGAGTGGAATCATGTGCTGCGGAATAGAAACAAGAGATTGCGTAATTACATAGAATACGAGCATCCCGATTCGACACTAACACCACCTCGGTCTAGGGGTGCGAACTTCTTCAGAAGAGACACTTCGCCATATGGGCTGCCTCTGCCCTTCTATTGATATCACCTTAAGTTAGATATTACATGTTCGAGTATATTACACATGAGACAATGAACAGTGAACAGTGTGAACATTGAAGAAGGACCCTTATGAATTTTATATATATATATATATATATATATATATCATATCAGATAAGAAAATGTTTTCATGTTTACGTTATGTGAGATTGTATTATCTTTAATTTTTAAATAAAATAAAATAATATAATTAAGTGCAATTATAATATAAATGCCAAAACATAATAAATGAATGCACGTACATTATGTAATTTAGACGATTTGGCCAAAATTGTGATGGTGAATCATGTTGCAGAAAATTGTAGAATTATTACTGCGAGGGAAATACCATTCATGGATAGTATTCGCAATAAATCGAAACAGATTATCCAAAACTTTGTCAAGACTGGAGATACTGAACAAACCTTATCAAAATTGATGGATATTGTTTTTGAATTTAGACTATATTATTTTTATGGTGTATCAAGAAAAGCTTGGATAGAAACTTATTTTAAGTTATATTTAGAGTTTCTACATCCTTTATCTGAGATTAAAATAGAATCATGTGAGAAATACTCGCTTGATAACTATAAAGGTGTGAAAATTGTTGCAAGTAAAGATTTGGCAGTAAATACAACCGTAAAACGTATATTTGGTATATACAAAAATTTGAATGAAGAAGATCAGTGTCCAGTGCCAGCCAATTTAGAATTTTCAATACTACTCACTTCAAGTTCACCAAAACCTAAAATTCTGTTGGGAAGTGTTGCATTCCTCAACCATGATTGTGCTCATAATTGCAAATATTTTTCCATTTCCAAAGAGATGATAACCATAGTCACAATTAAAAATATTAAAAAAGGCGAAGAATTATATGTGAAGTATAGCAATGACTATTTTGGAAAAAATAATTCTGACTGTGAATGTACATCTTGCAAGAGTAGAACGAACAGTAAGTATACCTCTTATCTATTACTGATTCAATAAATAATAATTTTTTTATGATATATAAATAAGTTATTTTATTGCGTTAAAGCACTTTTTTATAGAAAATGTAATGATACTTAGCTAAATTATATTTACATATTCATTAAATTTTCTATGATTTCTCAAAACTGTAATAATAAAAATTAATTTTATGAACATAAATTGTTTAATGTGATTTTCTAGATTCTTTTGAGAGTGAAGATTGTTGTGGGTTTGTAAATAATACATACCAGGACGAAAATGAACTTCAATTATTCATAAAATCAACCAAAACTCATGCTGTATTTATTAATCAAAACACTGAGAGGTTGAATGGTAAGAACTTTTTTTATTACTATTTTAATACATGTTAAGTAAATTATTCACATTTTATTTTTAATACAATGAACTGTGTTCATATAAATAAAAATAGTAAGGCGAATTAAATGGGCTAGTAAAAAATATATAAATTTATCAATAAAAAACATTTTAATTTGTACATTATTGTATTATTTTTTATTAATATTGAAAATATATTTTCAAATTTCGTAGATGGTACAAGGGCTAGAGGACTTTTATCAGCTAACCTTTTTAATGCTAAAGTTAATTTACCATATGTCAATCTTAAAAAGGATGACCTTCTCATTAACGAATACATTAAGAAAAGAGCTAATGGTGAGTATTTCTCTTTTATTTTATCTTTAGTTTTTTGAGTAACATTCATTAGACATAACAAGCACTATTGAATTTTTATGAGTAAGTAAAGCCTATTTTTGAACATAAATTGTTTAATGTGTTTTTCTAGATTCTTTTGAGAGTGAAGATTGTATTGGGTTTGTAAATAATACATACCAGGACGAAAAAGAACTTCAATTATTCATAAAATCAACCAAAACTCATGCTGTATTTATTAATCAAAATACTGAGAGGTTGAATGGTAAGAACTTTTTATATTACTATTTTAATACATGTTAAGTAAATTATTTACATTTTATTTTTAATACAATGAACTGTGTTTATATAAATAAAAATAGTAAGGCGAATTAAATGGGCTAGTAAAAAATATATAAATTTATCAATAAAAAACATTTTAATTTGTACATTATTGTATTATTATATTATTAATATTGAAAATACATTTTCAAATTTGTTAGATGGCACAAGAGCTACTGGACTTTTATCGGCTAACCTTTTGGATGCTAAAGTTAATTTAGCATATGTCAAGCTTAAAAAGGATGAGCTTCTCATTAACAAATATATTAAGAAAAGAGCTAATGGTGAGTATTTCTCTTTTATTTTATCTTTA